>CM021105.1:669007014-669297243 GCA_007115665.2 Sequoiadendron giganteum | reverse complement strand
TCTCAAGTCTCTCTCTCTCTCACTCCTTGTATCTCTCCCATCCCTCTATCCCCCACTCCCCCCCTCTCCTAATCTCTTAGGTCTCTCCTTCCCACCTCCTCTCTCCCACTTTCTCTCCCTCTCCTTCTCTCTTAGGTGTCTCCATCCCACCCTCTCTCCCTCTCCCTCTCTCTTAGGTTTCTCCCTCCCACCCCCTCTCCCTCCCCCTCCCTCTCTCTCTATGTCTCTCCATCTCTCACTCCCTCTATCTCTCTCCATCTTTGTTTCTCTCCCTCTCTCTTAGGTCTCTCCCTCCCACCTCCTCTCCATCTCTCTCTCTCTCTTAAGTATCTTTGTCCTACCCCCTCTCCCTCTCTCTCTTTGTCAAGTCTTCCCCTCCTACCCCCTCTCCCGCTCATAGTCACTCCCTCTATCTCTCTTCCATCCCCTCCCTCTCTCACTCCATCTATCTCTCTCCCTCTCCCTCTCCCTCTCCCTCTCCCTCTCTCTCTCAAGTATGTCCCTCCCACCACCTATCCCTCTCTCTCTCTCTCTCTCAAGTAGAGGATTTAGGGTTTAGGGTTTAGGGATTAAGGGTTAAGGGTAGAGGGTAGAGGGTTTAGGGTTTAAGGGTTGAGGGTAGAGGGTAGAGGGTTTAGGGTTTAGGGTTTACAGATTAAGGGTTAAGGGTAGAGGGTTTAGGGTTTAGGGATTACAATTATGGTTTAAGGGTAGATGGTGTAGGGTTGAGAGAGAGAGGGGGGTGTTGAGGGTAGAGGGTAGAGGGTTTGTAGTGTAAAGGTATAGGGTTTAAGGGTTTAGGGTTTAACCCGGTTAAGGGTAGAGGGTTTAGGGTTTAGGGTTGAGGGTTAAGGGTTGAGGGTTGAGGGTTGAGGGTTAAGGGTTGAGGGTTGAGGGTTTAGGGTTTATAGATTAAGGGTTAAGGTTAGATTAGGGTTTAGGGATTATGATTTACAGTTTAAGGGTAGATGGTGTAGGGCTGAGAGAGAGAGGGGGTATTGAGGGTAGAGGGTAGAGGGTAGAGGGTAGAGGGTAGAGGGTTAAGGGCAGAGGGTAGAGGGTAGAGGGTTTAGGGTTTATAGTTTAAGGGTAGAGGGTAGAGGGTAGAGGGTAGAGGGTAGAGGGTTTAGGGTTTAAGGGTTGAGGGTAGAGGGTGGAGGGTTTAGGGATTTAGGGTTTATAGTTTAAGGGTAGAGGGTAGAGGGTTTAGGGTTTAAGGGTTGAGGGTTGAGGGTTGAGGGTTGAGGGTTTTAGGGTTGAGGGTTAAGGGTTGAGGGTAGAGGGTTTATGGTTTAGGGTTTACGGATTAAGGGTTAAGGGTATAGGGTTTAGGGTTTATGGATTACAATTTATGATTTAAGGGTAGATGGTGTAGGGTTGAGAGAGAGAGGGGGGGGTTGAGGGTTAAGGGTTTAAGGGTTTAAGGGTTTAAGGGTTAATGGTATAGGGTTTACAATTTAAGGGTCCCACTCCCTCTCTCTCCCACTCCCTCTCTTAAGTCTTCCCCCCACCATTACTGAATAAATCTCTCCCTCTCAAGTCTCTCTCTCTCGGGTCTCACTCCCTCCCATGCTACCTAGACTAATATGTGTCACTCCAATGCCCTCTCTCATAGTCCCTCTTTGTCAAGCCTCACTTACCTCCCACCCTACCTAGATAAATATATTTCACTCCAACCCCCTCTCCCATAGTCCCTCTCTCTCTCCCCCTTTGGTATTTTTGTATCTCTCAGGTCTCATCCCTCCCAACCCCTCTCCCATTGTTAGATATTTTCCCCCATTATAACTGGATAACTCTCTATCCCTCTCAAGTCTCTATCACTCTCAGGTCTCAATCGCTACCACACTACCTAGAATAATATCTCTCACTCCTATCACCTCTCTCTCTATCTCGAGTGTCACTCCCTTTATATCTATGGAATCTTTCCCTTTCAAAACAACACATTTGGTGCTCACACGCCAAATGTGTTTTACCTTGAAATGGTAAAATAGGGGTTGACCCCGTGATTCAGGCCCACATGCTTCTATATTTGTCTGGTTCAATGCTTTATCTGATTTAGAAACACCTTTTTTTATGCAGTTGACTTCATATTGTACCAATCTATGCTTGATCCATCACCTTTTTACCACCAATCTGCATGGTAGACAACGTAGAAGAATAATTTTGAAGTTTCTACATCATTTTACATTATCTGAGATAATATATTCATTTTGGTAATATTGAAATGTTTATATTTAGTATATTTGTTTGTTTTTGAAAATATAAACTAAATTTATTTAATGATTTTATTAATCATAAAAATTGGACATAGAATTCAACATTGAATTAGATGGGATTTGCATAAAAAAGTTTAATTTTTATGAGTTTGAAGAACAAAAAAATGAAAAACATGACACTTACTTAACACAAATTTACTTATGAATTCTATTTGCATTGCTTATAGTAGTCCATTTCCAGCATGGTTAGTGGAATTCACTCTATTTCATTTTATTTTCAACTAATTTGGAAAACTTTTATTTTCAACTAATTTGGAAAACCTAATAGCTTTCATCAATGTTAATGCAAGTGTCCATTAATTTTTGTGTTTCATAAAAAAATCACCTTCATTGAACATGTTCATAGATAAATTGAAGTGATTTGAGTTTACATAGTTTTTAATGAAATTTTTCATTCATTCATACCATTTACCTTTCTAATAAATAAAAAAAAGGAAAATTTTGTGCAATTGAGAATGCTTATTGTCTTTCTAAGTTACCTCATTGCCAAAGAAATAGTGAATAATTATAAGATATAGCATCACAAACCTTCTTTGAATTAATATTCTTCATGACTTCATTGACAATCACAAATTTGGTTTTGAGAACAATAAACACAAGATTGTAAAAAACCTCAATTCAATGCTCAATTGACCAATTCACAGTCATTTAAGTTGGTTTCTCTCACTTTTCTTGTTGTCGTACAGCCGGTAAAAACTCTAAGATGATCTAAAACTGGTTGGATGTTGTATATTAATGAATTATCTTTCATTTGCACCTATTTAGAGGTTCTAACTCTTTGTATAGAAAAATCTATCTTGTTTTTACTGTTGCTACCTACTTTCACGGTGTTCTTGGATTGAAGGGTTTCATGATGTAATTCGACCCATTCCATTTTTTGTGCCTACTATAACTTGTGGAATGGGTCCTCTAACTTGTAAAATACATGCATAACCTATTTAGAATGTTGTGGGGTCAAGGTTGGGTGTTTGGGATGATGTTCTAGGACTATAGCAAGGTATTTTCATGGTGAAAATGAGGGCTTCAAGTGGTATTTTGACAAAATGTGGGAAGGACTATCCATGTATTGTATTATTCACCATGTTCAGGGTTTGGTAAGTGTGTTTGGTGCTTTGTATGGGCCTCGAAGGTCTGGGAGATAGGAGTTTCATTAAAACCCCAAATATTTTGCTTGAAGTTGAGGGTTTGGTGTATTAGGGGTCTAGAGGTCTTGGACCTGGAAAAAAATCAGGAAATTGAAGGTTTTGACACATAACATACTTCTGTTTGAGGATTTTGAGTGAAGATCTAGTGTTTAAAAGGCACTCTCTTTGTAAATTAGGCCAATTGAATAACCTTTTCCAAGGTGGGTCTATTGGAAGTCAATGTTGGTCCAAAGGAGTTGATGTTGAGGTTTATCTATGTTTTATAACTTGAAAATGGGTATCTTAATCATCCCTAATTTTGTCAAGTGTTTTGGAAAATCTTGGTGAAAAGGCCCTTGAACCGGGTTACCTATGCTATAAGGGAAAGCTTGGTAGAAGTTGGGATTTTCAGTTGAACATCTGATTGATTCTCATTGATTTGGTGTATTGAATGGTTTCCACCCCTCTCTGCATCAAAAATGGTGTTTCTTGGAAAGTTAAGTGATCAAGTTGTGTGTAAGTCTATTAAGAGCCTTCCTCTAAATATTTGAACAAGTTCATTGTGGATCCCTACATGTACTGCATTAGCCTCTAGCTACTTTTCCAACTTTTCAAGCACACTCAAAATCCCTACTCTAATATCTAACCCTACAAACATCTAACTCCATCATGTATGAAAATGTTGTCTAGCATAGAAATGTTTGATAATTCCAAACAACTCGCTTCCTTGTTTCATAAAATTCTTTGGTCTGTTTCATATTTAATGCAATGCAATCAACAATATCAATATTTTCATAGAATGCATTACTTAATTTTGTTCTATGTGTGTTTTTGAACATGTAGCATTCAAGGTCATGCCGAGGAAATGACCAAAGCCTCTAACACCGGAAGAATGTGCAGTTAAAAATGCAAGGAGAAGAGAATCAAAAAATGTAGCTTGTGAAGCAAGAGAATTGCAACCCATACAACCGAAAATTCCCATGCAATCTAAGCAAGATGCCAAATTGCCAAAACAAAGGGCACAAATGAGGAAAGTTCGTGGAAGGACAGGAATGGATACCAAAGTTGGGGGCACATCATCAACCATAGGTGAAGCTCAATGCACATCTCCAATTGAAGACACATCGGAAACAACATGTGGTTTTCCAAGTACATCGGAAATAACATCTCCAATTGAAGACACACCATCAACACCATTGTGTTTTGAAATTACATTAGCAAACACATCTCTATTTGAAGGCACTCCACAAACGACATCTCAAGTTGGAGGTAAAACATCGTTTACATGTTAATCTCAAGGCATGTCATCAATTGCACCTCCGATTGAAGGTACGTAATCTATCCCTGATGTTTTTGACCTTCCCAATATTGACATAAATTTACGTTTGAGAACTCCTCCTAGAGTTTTTCTTAGAAAACCTAATTTTTTTATTGATATTGATTCCAATGTTTTGAAATGGATGCCTAATAAGATTCCAAAACGTACATGTCAAATATATGCACAGAGGATATGGAGTTTATGTTTTGCAAAGCTAAGTGAGGGTGGAAGATGTCAACTATTTGTTGAAATGATGAGGCAACTCAAATTTAGGCCCACCATGAAGGCTCTTGGGATAAGAGTTTTGAATTACTAAAGTGAAAATTCCATTGTAAAGAACTTGACGAGTGCATAGGAGAGCGTGGGTTCTACCTCACGTACGAAGGATAGTTGTGCCACACGACGTGTGATGACAACAACATTGTTAAGCAGTCAAACAAGGAACAAGGTGAACCTTACAAAGGAAACTAAGTATTTGAAAATAATTAGATCATCTCTAATGAGAGCCAAAGGAAGGCGTGAAAGAGTGGATGATCCAAATAGCAATGAGTTATGGGCATTCTCGGGTAGAGTGCCGCAAAAAGATACAAGAATTGCTCAAGGCTTGAGATCTTTAATAGTGAATTATTGGAAGGATAACACAAGGACCTCTCCTAATCAAAGAGATGTTGTAAGAAGGAGAATTGGTATTAAAACCCGTGAGCCACATCCAATGCAGTATCTGGATACCACTCAAACCCAATTTTTTGTTGATTTGTACAGAAGTTTCCTGAAATTAAAAAAAGTCAAACGAATTTTGAAATGCTAAAGCCTTTTTATGTAAAAATAAATCACACGTGCACTACTTGTTGTTGTAGGGTTCATATTGAGTTTTCTAACTATTATGATTTTTATCGACGTATATGTGTAGATATGCATACTTACAATGTTTTGCAGGAATGTAATATAATGCCTCCACCTAAATCGTCAAGGAAATTTTTGTCCTCTATTTTATGTGATAGAGAGGATGGTCAATTTTTTTACAAAAATTCATGTTTGGATGGTACATGTGATCATTGTGGTGGCATGCAACATTTTCCAATTTTCCAACACATGGCTAGTACACACACAATTGGAGACAAAATTATGGAATTTGGAAAATATGAGACAATGGCATACAGTCTAAAAGATGGGAAAGAAGCAAAGAAGTGTGAATTGGTCAGTGATAAGATTCCAGTGTATCAGTTTATGGGAATTTTCTGTGATCAGGTGTTCTATGAGTATACAAGGCATACACACAGAGCACAATGGTTGAACTCACAGTTCAAGCTATGCAAGGACACATTTCCAATTTGTCATATCATTTTAGTTGTCAAATTCACTGAGCACTACACACTACAACTACATAACGAGGTACAATCACAATACTACAACTCTATGCAGGTTGCTATATTTGTGCATATAGCATTCATTCATGCAAATGATAGTACAAAGGAAAATAGGAAAGTATTGAGGGAGTATCACTTTTATATCAGTGATGATCACACACGTTCTACAGAGTTTGTGCAAGGTTGCTTTCATATGTTCTATGTTGATCTGGCCAGTAGGGGCATATCATTTAGTTAGCATATCATATGGTCAGATAATTGTACAATGCAATTCAAGAACACTAGAGCTTTTTACTGGTTGAGCAAGATGCATAGGATCAGTGATGTTCAACATATGTGGAACTTCTCAGAGGCTGGGAATGGATAGGGGGAGCATGATGGAGAAGGTGCATGTATCAAAAGAGCCCTAGCACGAGAAGAGTTAAAGTACACAAATAGTGTAAATTTGACAAATACAATATCAATTGTCCAGTAGTGAAATGGTGCAATGGGTCTAGGTAGTGAAGGTAATTCTTTAGTTCGTAGATTTTTTCATTTAGTAGATGATACTAACATTGCAAAATATGAGGATTTTTGTACACTAACATGATCAAGTGAGCTACACTCTTTTAGAAGCTCCAATGTAGGTACATGGACTATCCATACACGAAATATGGCATGCTTTTGTTTTGCGTGTACACTTCAAGCATGGAATGATTGCGAGTAAACAGAGTGGGTTGACAAATGGTCTATAAGAAGTCTAACCCCACTTGACACTTATCAGCTCCCAACGGCTCTACAAATCATGAAGATGCAATCATCCATTGACTTTGATCATGTATCAGAACTACTAGAACTAGGTAATATATCTTACAGGTTTTATTATGTTTCTCAGTAAATACATCTAACAAGATGAACATATCAATGTAGGGAAAATTTATGCGGTGATTTCAAATGAAGACAATGAAGAGGGTACAAATTATTACCCATGTCGTTGTATCAAGGGAAAAAAGAAATTGGAGGCCCCAGTTATAGACGAAGAAAATATAGAATATCTTACAGTTTCGGTGGTTGTTACTGGAACATGGCTTCGAAGGTATCTAGTTAAGAATTTTGTAGTTTGGTTGTTTGAGGACTTCGAGATGCATCAAAAGATTCTTCACTACTCAAACCTTGTCATTGCCACCAACGTTCATTTGATCAAATATAAGGGCAGACCTGTGAACAAGAACTTGTGGAAAGTGCATGAGTCTAACCACGAGGCAATACTCGACACAATAAAGTGTAGAGAAGACCCAAATGGTTCCTTGGATTGATTTCTAAGTATGCACAGTGAATTTGTAAATTCATGTTATTGATCACTCTTTTGGACCAACACCTTGCAATCAGGCTTTTTCACCATTAGTGTTTGATGTCATATGAATTTATGACCGTCATTGATCCTTTTCTGATTGTGACTGTAGGTAATACTGAAGTTTGTCAAAGTATATAAGAAAAGAACAAAATTGGTTGGAGGTGCAAGTGTTCAGTGGTATGAGAAACATTGGTTGCTCGTGCATTTTCTAGTTTTCATTCTTCTCTTTCTTTTCCATCTTGTAGATTTATCAGATTCTTATATGCTACATGTTTTATGTTAATTATCTCAGTGATATATTTGAAATTTATATGTAGGATCATTGAGAGATGAGAAAGTAGCGAAGGGGAACATCACCATTGTAGAACCTTTAATTGACCTCCTTATCTAGCATGCATGAAGGTGATAGTAGGTCTCATCAGGTGTATGACTGACATTATTTAGTTGTTGCTCTTTTAATGATTTTTATGTGAGTCCATGTCTAAGATTGATAGGCTTTTGCAAGTTTTTTGTGGACCAAATTCCTATGATACTTCACAACCATAGAGAGGCTACTACCCATGTGTTTCATAGGGATAAAGGGATGTACATGTTTTGAAGAATTTTTGAATACAAATAATTGGGCTAGCTAAGGTGGAATGGAGAAACGAAACTGGGCAACAACTCCTTTTGTTTCTTTTGAAGTACAACATATTCCATGATCTATGCTGCAAATGGGAGGATTATTTCCCTGCATGTAATGCTACAAGTATTGAAAAATGGGAAGATTTTCAAGATGTTCTTCCATCACTATTGTAATATTTGTCATTGACTTAGTGTATTTTTTCATATACAAAAATTATGAGAAATTAATACATGTAAATGTGTATATTCCTTAATATATGCCTCAATTAAATGTATATATTACATTTAGAATTAGTTGTAATGCTTCATGGTTTACATTTAAAGTTGTTTTCAAGGAAAAAAATGTGGACTTATGAGTAAGAATGAAATAATGTCTAATATAATTGTAGAAAGGCATATTTTATCGCCCCTACTAATGTAGAGGTGGTGGTAACCCAAGACACAAACTGACACAACTTCTCTCAAATATGCCAATCAAGACATCAAATTTCAATTAACCCAACCTTGTAAAATAAAATAAAACTCAACAAGGAACCTACAGAGGTTGTCAACATCCAAGCAATGATAATTAAATCAAATTTGCACAATCCCCAAGGCAGATTCATTGAATTCCTCAAAACTCACCTATTGACATATGTTTCCCTTGTAGTAGTTGGAAATCTGTTTTGTAGAATTTTGGCTAAACATTTCCAAAAAACTTAGGAAACTAATCATGGATTGAAATACCCCTCTCAGAGATACACAACATATAGGAAAATCAGATACACCTTCTTAGGACCAAGCGCCTCAAAATTGGACTTTCACAGTTTTAAGCCTCAAATTAGGCCATTTTTACTAAGAGACTACCTTTAGATCTCCACACTAGACCTTCTAACCCAAAAAAAGTCTTGAATCAAGTTCCCAAACCAAATATTTTCCAAGTCTCCTGACCCCAAATGCACAAACAAGCCTCCAATGCAAAAACCCTCCTTGTAGCCTAAATAACTAGGGTTTTAGGGTACCATTATTGAATCTTCACCTTCCCAACCATTCCTACCCAATCTTACTGCTCAAACATCTTTCAATAGGTCCGCCCATGCTTAAGGAACACTCACTTGACCATTAACAATTCAAATTATTCATTCCATAGGTTTGACCCACCAATTTCCAAGGGAAAACACACACCTCCAACCCTTCCTTTCATTCTTCAAGCCAAGGGATCATCCTTCCATGCTTCCTACTCCTAAAGTAACATTCCCTACACTCAAATACATCATCCCATTGAGTTAAATTTGATGAAAATAGGTTGGATGATGGTTATGCCATTAGAATAACCCCAAACCCTTAAGGTTGTTCAGGAACCTGGTAGGAGCAATTTGATGAATTAAGGCACTAAAAGATTAAACCAAACCCTGCCAAGGCACCAAACACAAGTTAGAAAATTTATCTACTGTTTATTAAAGGAATTCAATACATATATGACCTGTTTAGCCTGTACACAAGTAGGGAACTCAAAAAAATCAGTAAAACTATGAGAAAACAAAGTAATTTCCAAGCTTTATTCTTTTCCCTCCACTCCAACAACCACAACTCGAGCCTCTCCAGGATTTACATAACATTTCTCATCCTCCTCTAACTGATCAATGCCCCTAACCGCTAAGAAACCAAATTTTTAAAACACATAACGTTGCAATTACGAATTTGTTGCATTATGCAACTCACTAATTTGCAACTCTTATCATTTTTCATACTAACTAAACTAATAAATCCATTATGTCATTGAGATACAATATTTCATGTTGCCTTTTCGGCTTACAAACTCACTTGTTGACACATTTTTAATGCAAGGGTGCATTCTAACCATTAAACATGGAGATTTGTGACTAGGTGCCTAGGTGCTCCTGCACCACCTACCTTTTCAATCCTACTGAATTGGCAAGCTAGTGAGTTGATGCAGAGTTAGGGGATTCACAATTCAACTCAATCATCCAATCACCAATAACACCATGATTCCACATTTCTCAAACACATCAAATCATCAAGTTAGCCTTCTAAACTTCTCCCAAGCATTGAGAAATATTTACTAACATCATTTAAACATGTTCAAACCAAAATCCATCAATCAAATCACTGTTTACACAGTATTGCTCATTCTAGCAATCTAGGCATCAAATTTCAAGTAGGATTCCAAAACCTCAATCAAGTGTAACTTCTTATTGTGATTCTTCTAGACGTGGACCAAAAAAATTTTAGCAACCCATTTTGGCAATTTTAACATATCCAAAAATCAAATACACTTGTTTTGTAAAATATGTGTGAACCAATAGCCTACCCATTGGAAAATGCATCAAATTAGCCCAAAATTACAAAGGGACCACCAAAGAATCAACTCCAAAACTAAATATGACCTCAAAAATTATTTTAACATGTTTCAAAACTTAGGATTCACCAATACTTAGGGGCTTAAAGGCCCAAATAAGCACCCAACAATAGAACCTTGGTTCCTAGGCTTTAATAATGCAAAAAGAATGAGGGTTTGATAGAAAAAAACTTTGAAAACCTTAAAAATATTAGCCACTACTCCAAAAATGTTTAGATATGCCTGCATATGAAATCTAAACCTTCATCCATCCATATTTCAAGTTATTTCAACAAAACATTACCTTAAACCACCAATTTCATACATTATTTCATTAAAAACATAGTGGAACAGCCTAGGGCTTCTTAAAAACTCATCCAAATCTTCTCCAAAATCAAAGAAACCAAAGGGAAATCATTTATAACCTTAAAAAAAACCTTCACACCAATTTTTATGAGATTTTATTGAAGAAATCAAAAGATATTGAATTTTAATTGCTTGCCTCCCCCTTAAAATCTGAACTTAATCACCTGGAGTAAATTTGCAATAGCTTGAGAAAAACTTAATTAAATTTAATGAGACAAAAACCAAATTGATATAGATTCATTCCACCAATAAATCCAATGACTTTCCACTGAGAATATGGCTGCACAAGTCCGTACAACAACCTGCAACAACATTTTACTAGTAAAACTCAGAATTTTGCATATAAAAACAGGGCTCCATTATTGATTCTTAATTATTTACATTCCCTTGAACTCTTGCTCGAGGTTATCCATAAATTTAAAGATTTTTTAACCTTAACTAACTCCAACCAATCGACCAAAAATAACTTTTCACCTACTTGACTCTTGAACTTCCATATTTTGCCTTTTTGCCAATTTTGCACATTGACAACATTTTATGATTTGCAAATTTTGTAACCTGGCCCTTTCTAGGAATCCAAATTATATTGAAGATGGTCTCTTAGGACCTTAAAAACTCAACATATGAAATTTACCTAAGATTGACTCTTCATATCCCTTTACAAGCCATTTTACATCCTTTTGCAAATATGACAAGATTTGAAAAATTAACATCAATGACCATACAACCTAACCAAACACCATTCAAATGACTTAAATACATTAAAAATGGTCTTGGAAGACCTTATTGTATGACACATAAGTATTTATTTACAAATAGGCATCATGGAGGGTTGAATGCAACAAGGTGCTCATGCACCATGAGCTCACTAGCTTGCCAAATTCATAGGGTTGACAAGGTAGGGGAAGCATATGAATCATAGAAATTGATGCAACCTAGGTCATATCTAACATAACTCAATTCCACCTAAGAATCCTTTGGAAAAACTTACTAAAAAAATGAAAACAACGCTGTCCAACCTCACTTTTCATGTAAAGACACCCCAAATGCCACCTAGGGCATCACCAAAATTGGTATGCGTACCTCCTGATGCACAATGGATCAACCAAGATGTGATTTGACACAACTCTCAAATATTCCCACTAGGACATCAACATTCAATTGAATCAACAGGGTACCTCAACTTCCCAACCATGGAGTCCATTAGACTAGACATGATCAGAGGCTTGGGAATATCTTGAACATCCCTTACTTGACTGATCAACACCCACCAATAGGACTTTGCACTTTAGCAACAACCAATGACTCTTCAAAACAACATTGGGCGTTAACTTCCTTGTAGCCTTGTCAACTAGGAAAATCAACAATAAAACTGGTTGGAGGAAAGAACTAGACAATTGATACAGGTTTCAGACCCCTTATGCAGGCCTCTTCAAACCCCCAAGACCTCAAGGTATGACATTCAACAAAACAACTACTATGGACATATCTACAATGCCACGAGGGGACCTAATGAGGTTTTTCCAAACAAGAACCAAGGTATGTAGGCACTCCTCAACTCCCCTAAGACATGAACATGGTTCTTACAACATCAATACACACATCTCAATACCCTTGAATGACCCCTCTCAACAGATTCCACTCACAACTCATCAAAATCAGACTTTCTTACACAAAATTAGGCTTGTCACATGAGGATGCCAAGCCTAAGGTAACCAATAAATTAATCCAAACTCCTTGTCATTATCTAATAACTCTTCAAACATAAAGTACATGATGAACTCTGCCATTCCACCTAGAATTAAGCCTTGACCAAAAGGGAATGGCAAGCTGTGTGCATTTTTGTGATCAAACCCTGGTTTTTGAGGGTTTTTGACTAGTTCCAGAAGAAGAATGATAACTCCTTCTATTATTTATGGAATTGGACCAAACCACTGCCAAAAGGAAGCTATATCACTCCTCTATCGAACCATGTCAGCCTTGCAGCCATACAAACAAGGTACAAACTGTACCAAGCATGGGATCAACAAATTTACATAGAAAAAAGAAGAAGAGAAGAGTGTGAATAATTCTTCTTAGATCTTCTCCAAAAGTTCAGAAAAAACCTCCATTCGAGCCTCTCAAGGCTTTAAATAGTCCTTTACACCATTCTCTAACTGATCAAAACCCTCAACTAACTAAAAACCAACTTTTAAAACAAGTCACCATTGCATTTCAAATTTATTGCTTTAAGCAACTTACAAATTTGCAACTTTAGACTCCTCCAACCTAATGAATACAATTAATGACCTCTAAACCCACACAAATGGCTTGGAAATAGCCTTATTACATCAACAAAACTCCATTCTTGCACACTCATATACAAATAGGCAAATTTTCCTTCAAAGGCCGCAAAGACAAATTCTAGTGCAAGATTAAAATTTTCACATTTTTGATCACTAGACCCAAAAATCATCCTAAAACATACCTAATGGTATTAATTGACCTTATTCAAGGAAAATAATGCTCAAAATACCCACAAAAACCTATTGACCAACCTATTGACCATCAAATAATCAAATATTGAGGGTGAGGTGTAGGCAAGGGTTTATTGAAAAACCATACTCCAAACGTTCCCACAACCAACCAAAGCCTAAAAAACTTCAAAAATATCTACACAAGCTTAAAATTTCAAGAGATATCACTGCCCCCAAATATTTCTTCAAACCCTAGCACTAAACCACCACTTTCCACTAAAAAATACACCATTTGACATCTATGACATCACCTAAAAACCCTCTATTCGCCTCCCTTGTACACAAAACTTTGCACACATGTTTTATAACACTAACTAAGCCTTTCCATCAAGTTACAAAAGCATATAGTGGGTTGAAGGCTTAACATGATATTTTAATGCACTCAAAAACATTAAAATAGGGTATACAAACCGACCCTTAGTAATTGGCTTCTACAATGCACAAAATCACTTGAAATCTAGCCAAACCAAAACTAAAATGGAGTTAAGTATTCTTCCCACCTAATTCCATCAAAAAGAGAGCACAATCGCTTGAGATATGTTCAACCAACTCGATCCCTTAAGGGTCCAAAGTGCAAAAGGGAAAAAATCTTTGACAGGGTATTACTCATAAACCGCGGTGCTTACGAAATCTCTGTCTAAACCTACATGATTACATTGGGCCCCTCTACAATAACCTCTCTTAGTTTTTTCTATCTCAGAGGCATTTTCCTGTGGTGTCCAATTTTTTCTTGATGGAAAAAATGTCAAATGCAAGTAGTTGAAAGTTGCAAAGTGGCGCAAATTTCATTCTACAGCTCGTGTGACCAAATGAATTGTTCCAATGCATCTGAATAGGTATGTTTATGCTGCTAGGCATGGTCCTCTTTCACACCCAAACACGTGAAATCGCTCTAAACTACGTTCAATCAAATCGATCCCTTAGGGGTCCAAAGTGCAAAATTGCTGTAAAATTCAGAATGCTATTAATCGGATACCCTGATGCTTAGAAAATTATCATCTGATCCTACAAGATCATGTTGGGCCCCTCTACAATAACCTCTCTTGGTTTTTTGTATCTCATAGGCATTTTCCTGTGGTGGCGAATTTTCACTTGGGAAAAAAGGTTGTCAAATGCAAGTAGTTGAAAGTTGCAAAGTGGTGCAACTTTCGTTCTGCAGCTCGTGTGACCAAACGAACTATTCCAATGGGTATGAATAGGTATTTTTAAGCTAGGACTGGTCCTCTTTCACACCCAAACATGCGGAATCGCTTCAAGCTACGTTCAACTAGATTGATCCCTTAAGGGTCCAAAGTGCAAAATAGCTGCAAACTTCAACATGCTATTACTTGGATATCGTAACACTTAGAGAATTTTATTCTAATCCTACAAGATCATGTTGGGCCCCTCTACAATAACCTTTCTCGGTTTTTTCTATATCAGAGGCATTTTCTTGTGGTGTCCAATTTTCACTTGATGGAAAAAGTGTCAAATGGAAGTAGTTAAAAGTTGCAAAGTGGTGCAACCTTCATTCTGCATCTCATGTGACCAAATAGACTATTCCAACATGTCTGAATAGGTATGTTTACGCTAGGAATGGTCATATTTCACACGCAAACATGCGGAGTCGCTCCGAGCTACGCTCAACCGGATCGATTCCTTAAGGGTCCAAAACGCAAAATGACTGCAAACTTCAGCATGATATTACTCGGATACCATGATGCTTAGAAAATTTTTGTCTGATTCTACAAGATTGTGTTGGGCCCCTTTACAATAACCTCTCTCATTTTTTTCTATCTTAGAGGCATTTTTTCTTGTGGTGGCAAATTTTCACTTGGGGGAAAAAGTTGTCAAATGCAAGTAGTTGAAAGTTGTAAAGTGGTGCAAATTTTGTTTTGCAGCTCGTGTGACCAAACAAACTGGCCCAATGCATCTGAATAGGTATTTTTGTGCTAGGAATGGTTCTCTTTCGTGCCAAAACACGCGGAATCACTCCAAGCTATGTTCAACTGGATCGATCCCTTAAGGGTCCAAAGTGCAAAATGGCTGCAAACTTCAACATGCTATTACTCGGATATCGTGATGCTTATAAAATTATTGTCTGATCCTATGAGATTGCATCAGGCCCCTCTACAATAACCTCTCTCATTTTTTGCTATCTCAGAGGCATTTTCCTATGGTGGCGAATTTTCACTTGGAGAAAAAGTTGTCAAATGCAAGTAGTTGAAAATTGCAAAGTGGTGCAACTTTCATTATGCAACTCCTGTGACTAAAAGATCTATTCCAATGCATCCAAATAGGTATTTTTATGCTAGACATGGTCCTCTTTTGTACCCAAACACACGGAATCACTCCGAGCTATGTTCAACCAGATCGATCCCTTAAGGGTCCAAAGTGCAAAATGGCTGAAAACTTCAGCATGCTATTAATCAGATACCGTGATGCTTATAAAATTATCTTTTGATCTTACAAGATTTATTTGGGCCCCTCTACAATAACCTCTCTCAGTTTTTTCTATCTTGGAGGCATTTTCTTGTGGTGGTGAATTTTCACTTGGGGAAAAAGTTGTCAAATGCAAGTAGTTGAAAGTTGCAAAGTGGTGCAACTTTTGTTCTGCAGTTTGTGTGACCAAATGGATTGTTCCAAAGCATCTGGGTGGGTAAATTTATGCTAGGAATGGTCTTCTTTCACACCCAAACATGCGAAATCGCTCTGAGCTACGTTCAACTAGATCGATCCCTTAAGACTCCAAAGTGCAAAATGGCTGCGAACTTCACTAGGCTCGTATTCAAACACCGTGATTCTTAGAAAATTCTTGTCTAATAATATGGGATCATGTTGGGCCCCTCTACAATAACCTCTTTCAGTTTTCACAATCTTGAAGGCCTTTTCCCGTGGTGGTGATTTCTCGCTTGGGGAAAAAGTTGTCAATTACAAGTAGTTGAGTGTGTAAAAATGACTTTTTAGCCATTCCACCCATTGTATCCTATTGTAATTTAGTGGAATGGAATAATTAGGGGTAGGGAACATATGTGAATGGTTTATAGAGAAAGGGAGGTGAGTTGAGTGGTTTGGTGTGATTCCCTAGTTGACAATTTGATGAGTTTTGGTGAAATTCAATGGTTTAAGAGTGTAAATGGTTGAAATACTTTGGGGCAATAGTTTGTGAGGGGATTTTAAGCATGTGAAGGTTATTTTAAGCATTTTTGATGCATTGGAAAGGTTTTATGAGTTGTGGGAATAGGATTTTCAATAAACCCACCCGTTTTAGGTTTTTAGCCATAGCAGCAAGGCAGTGAACTATTTGATAAAATGCTCTGGTAAACATGTACGAAAAATGTGGTAGCACAGACAAGGTAGTGAATTGTTTGAAAAAATGTCTCAAAGAAACGTGGTCTCATGGTGATGGAATGTCATGACAATCCATAGCTTTGAAGATTTGTGACTTGAGGATTTTGATTAATGATTGGAATTGTGTTTAGTGAGATTGTAGGACCTCCTCTACTACATCAATGTTTTAGGGTTTTATCCATAAGAACAAGGCAATTAACTGTTTGATATAATTCTTTGATAGAAATGTATGAAAAATGTGGTAGCATAGAAAAGGTAGTGAACTCTTTGAAAAATGCCTTAAAAAAAATGAGGTCTCATGGTGATGGAATGCCATGACAATCAAAAGCAATTTGATTGTCATGGCATTCCATCACCATGAGACCACATTTATTTGAGGAATATTTTGAACTAGTTCATTGCCTTGTCTATGGATTGTCATGTCATTCCATCACCACATTTATTTGATGCATTTTTTCAAACAATTCACTGCCTTGTCTATGCTATTGCTTACTATTATGCATTTGATATATTTTTCGAAGCATCCATAGCTTTTTCGAAATCACTTGTTTTAGGATTTTAGCCACAACAACAAGGCAGTGAATTTTTTGACAAGATACTTTGGTAGACATATATGAAAAATTTGGTAACATAGACAAGGCAAGGAACTATTTGAAAAAATACCTCAAAGAAATTTGGTCTCATAGAATGCCATGATAATAAAATGCAATTGGCAGCTGCTCCTAGTTATTAGTTATGCAATGTGAAGAAATTGCATAACTTCTTAGGTTGACTTTGTACAAACTATATTGTAATTGAAATTTTGTCATCTATTAGCATCTAGTTATTAGTTATGCAAAGTGAAGTAATGCTTTGACTTTGAAAGATGTAAAATGCAATGCAATCAATGATATGAATATAAACTACAAAAATCCATTTTTTACAATTCATTAGTTAAAATATTTATTTTATTTGCTCTCTATATCTCTATATGCTATGGAAATACCTTTCAATTTTATTTTTTTATTTTTTTATCTCTTGTTCTACAAATTTTTTGAGTTTTTTCACAAACTATTATACTTTTGGTTTGTCAAAATTTTCCCCAAAATATTTTTGCTGCTATGCATTGGAAGCATGAAGCATACACATGAATACCCATAATATAGGTGAATTATACATGTGAATAAGTGAAGCGTACATGTGAATAAGCAAGGCACACGTAATTGAAGAATTCCAAAGGATACAAACCGCCGCGAATGGAGCTTATTTACACAATATCCTTTAGATGAGGCTTATTGAGAATTCGACAGTAATTAATTAAGCATTAGATGTAAACAAAATCCATGCCTACAAAATTAAAGCATATAACTTACATGATACACATGATAACATCATTAAAGAATGGCAGTATAAAAATAATATTTACTTTAATCAAAAATCCAAAAGGCTATACAATGATATATATTGATAAAAGTATATATAATATATCCAAAAAAACCATACAGGCTTAGTACAAAGGAGCCATATGGACACAAAATGTCACATATATATCGATAGTACAATAATATGTTCCAAAATTCCACATAGGCATACAACAAACAATACTAATACATAGTCATTTCCCTATAGCGGAAGGAAATAGATCACGTGCTACCTTTAAAATTTGGCTGGATGGAGTGACTGTTGCTTCTCTTGTCTTTCGAACACGCTTACTAGTCCTCCTCTCTTCACTCTGGACCTTCAACTAATACAATAAAAAGTAAAGATGTTAAAACATAGAAATTGAATTATGGAATGACATATAACAAAATATATAATCACTTACTGCATACATATAGTCATCATGCACATTTACAACATCACCACATCCACAATCTGGAGTGACAACCACTTGTAGAAACCATCAAGATATAAATTAAACTAGATAAAATTATCATGACAATTTTCTATAATAGACCATAAAAGAGAAAATATAATGTCAAATCGACTAATCTATTCCATACCTCTCTCAATGGATCAAAATTGGCTATTGATGCATCAAATCCATGGTCCATCATGCCACCAACATCACCAGGGTTGTCTCTTGTCAACAAATGCAAATGAAACAATATCTTAGGTATCATGTTGATATAAAGACCAAGAGGGGATACTGGAACAAAAGGTGAAATAAGAGAGGGTAATGGGATGGGAATAGAAGGGTGACACAAAGAGGGGGCTCAAAAAAATTCAAAGTGACAAATTTCATTCAAGAGGCATCTAACAAGATTAAAATGGCCTATTAGAGTAATCCAAACAATCGTCAAAGCTTGACAATAATCGGTAGTCTAATTTCTCACTTTCACCCATGTAACCTTAGTAGTGCAAACTCAGTTTTTGGCTTTTAACTCCCATACTTTCCAAAACACTTGACAATCAAAAGGTGGATCCAGATACCCATTTCAGAGTTATAGAACATATCTCTTAACAAAATACAAGTCTTTTGGACCAATCCCTTGAAATCAGACCCTCAATGCTGTCCTAGGCCAGATTTACAAAGCAACATACCTTTAAACTTAACAAAGACCCTCGAAACCTTGGGGAAGCATTTACTATGCCCTCAAACCTCTAAAACCACAATCAACACCTAGGTTTGACACCTCCAACATAGCAAACTCCAAAACCCTCAATTTCATGCCAAGTCAAGAGGGTTTATTCAAAGTCCCACTTGCACAACCTCCTAGACCATGCCACCGATTCAGACATGTATATTCTGACCCCAATATGCTCAAAAGTTGGAAAAAACTCTACACTCTCATTGATTTCCACAAACCCTAGACCCAAGGCTCCATCTTCATGTGTTTTTCTTCACAAAACTTGCCAAGACAACAGGTTTATCTCCTTAGTTCCTTCTCCACAACTCTAATCATTCAACCTACAACCTAATCAGACTCCCTAGGGCCCATTGCACTAGTTACAATAGGTACAGTCAGTGTAAGGGCCCTTAAATCATGATTTTGGTTACAAAACCCTCAAACAGTGTGTCCTCGACCTGTCACAGGAAAACAAGGATATTTACCACAATCACAATGGATCTCCCTCAAACTTATTCCAAGAGATTGATAACACCTGCCACCATAAATTAAAATTATTTACATGGCACAATCAATCTGTACGAGCTCATACAGGCCTGCAAATGACGAGAAAACTCAAAAATTTGATGAAAAACATAGATATTCTTATTGCCAATGCTTCAAAATTCAAGCCAACATTAAAAAATGTGTTTTCATGTCTTTTTAAAGGTTTCTCCTCATCAAACTAATGTCCAAATTCCTTACAAATGATTTTTAAAACTCTCATGACCATTGCATTATAAATTTGTTGCATTTATGCAACTCACAAATTTGGCACTTTCAATTTTTGACTCTTTATTGTTTCCTAGACCCTCTTAAACACCTAAACTATTAAAAATAGTCTAATGAGATCCTATTCAACTAAGAAATCATGACGTACTCAAGAAAACATCATCCTATCTACCTTGACACCCCTTGTCAACTTCGACAATCCATTCCACATGATTTGCAAACCTTAGACGATGAATACAAAAGCCCCTCAAAGTTGATCAATTAAAATAGAATGTTCACATTGGACCTTATTAAGACTCAAGGACTCAACTCAAACATCCTAACACACCTTTCCTATCAGACACTTAATGAAGAAACATAGAAAAGAGTGATGCCTCTGCACCAAAGGGATTAATGGAACATAGGATGGACTAGTATAGATTGACGGGATGGGCTAGGATGGGATAAAAAAATATAGGGTGGAGAATTAGAGGTTAATGGGATGTGATTATTAGAGAATAATGCAACATAGGGTGAATTAGGAGGTGTCTAGGGTTTGACTATAGTACACAAAGTACGAACTTGACCTTTGTGTAGCAATAATAGAGAAGAGTTATCTAGGATGAAACATGGATAAATATGGTATAACATAGGATGATATAAAGGAAAATAGGGTGGAACATAGGGGATCATGGAACATCTAGGGTGAAATAATAATGGGTACAATAAGATGGGAGTAGAAGGATATAATGACACATAACATGGACTAGAAGATATTAGTGGGATGGACTAGGAGGGGATCATGGAAAATAGGGTGAACTATTAAATGTTAATTGTAAGTGATTAGGAAGGAATAAAGGAACAAAAAGTGAAGTAGGATAAAATAACGTGACACGATCAACAAATACAAATGCAATGTTTGTGTTTCTCATAATTTTTTTAGATTTGTATATATGCAAAATTTGAAAACTAGCTAACACCATTAATGAATAAAGGCTACGTGAGCGTACGTTGTTCGAGGATATGAATTGTGAGGTGTGGAGGAAGAAGGTGCACCAAGAAACTATTTGAAATCCAAAGCATGTTATGAGACAAACATTCAAATATAACATTCAAAGGTTCAAATGCAATAATAATATCTTTAATACTAGTTGCATACCTATGGAGTCATCATTGAGAATGTATAAGGGTCTGTAGGAATAAAACATGTCTCATGAATAGTGCAACCCTGAAATTTCATCATATCAAAATTATACTAATTTAGTTATTCTTAAATTTCAAAATATAATTTAATAAACAACATTAAAATAATTTGCTAAATTTTAGCTGAGTGTCAATGCCAAATGTATCATTCAGAATATCATCTGTGAAAGCCATTGCCTCTACAACTAATGTACGTTATGTAGCTACATCACGAGAACTCTGATAATCATAGGTGCAAACAACACCACAAGCACCACAATGGTGGGGTGGATCTCGAGGCCTACATGTATCCTCCACACTAGGCTCTACTAGAGGACTCACACACTGTAAAATGGTCTAGGTGAGTGAGTCAATCGACTTCACTATGTCCACCTATACACTATCCTTAACAATGGAAGGAATGATGACATGCTCCACCATGGGTCTGCCCAAGGCTCTCGGTCCTAACCGTGGATTATATCGTGCAACAGGTGTATCATGTGTGGAGCCCCCACCTCTACCTTGAAAGTCTAATATGTCAAAATAGTTTGGCATTTTATTGATGACAAACTGACAATAGAGTTTCATCAAAAATTATTGCAGAACCTCATGGTTATTGCATGGAGGTTGGTCAAATACCATCCACCACTGCTTCAAAAAATTGTTTTTAATTAATTCATTGTGGCACCAATGGATGGGGAACCTCCTGCATGCATGAGACAAAGGTTAATTGGTTTTCGGGTCTATAAATAGGGCACACAAGTCGTCTTTGCTAATTTTTAGTTTTTTGACATCTGCATATGACAAACCACTAGCATAAAATTGTCTCATCTCATGCCTCTTATTTGACCAAAAATTCATTTTCTCACTCATTTCTCCTACATGAGTTACAATTGATTTCAATGATTCAACAATCCCTCTCCTATAAGGGTGGGTTTCGACATGCTCGGTTAATCTTGCAATTAATTGTTGAATGTCTCTTTTATTGTTTTCAATTTGATTTTGAATATTTTCTTGTGATCCTTGAGTATTCCTATGAATTAATGGAGGGGTTTCAGGTTGTTCTTGTATAGGAGGCTCTTCGTGAGAGGGTGATTGTGAATTCTCAATGTTTCGAGGTGGAGATTCATTCCTTGAGAATTAAAACAAAGTTTTATTATAAAAACCTATTTAAATTTTCATTCTAAATCAAATTCAAAATAAATAGAATAAAAATACATACCTCTTTGCAATCTTCGACCTCTCCGATGTGTTGGCAACATCCTCATGGAAAATGACAAGCTAAAGATGCAAAAAATGGAAGAGATTTGGTGAGTGCGAGTTGTAGACCTAAAATCCTCTTTCTCAAGCCACAGGTTGAAGACAAAATGAGGGTTTGAAACCCGATTTCTAAATTTTATGTCTACTAATCCATTTGGCGTGTTCCAAATGGCTTATTTCAGGTTTTTTTTTAACATTTTTTCAATTTGGCACCTAAATTGTGTCATAGATTGGTGCACTTACCCACTTGTCTATCATAATGTCTTGCTCTATCTTAGACATCCTTAAAATTTTAGCATATAAATTGATTCAAGAACAAATTCTATTAATTCATACAAATCATCCATTATGGGGACATATTCTTACTAATTACTATTTCCCAATCCTTGTTTTCATATTCAAACATGGCATAAGTTTTTGTTCTAGGATTTGAATTTTTAGGACAATTAGTTTCATAATGAGGTCCTTTGCAGATAAAATATTTTACACTTTTAGGGACCCTCCTATCTTTATTTTTAAGCAAGTATGGTGGTAGTTGTCTCAAAAATTTCATGTATTTGAAAGGAACAACCCTATATCTCCTTTTACCATACTTCCCATGTTTACTTATTTTGAATGTATATTCACCATCATACCTTTTGTTGGAGCATTTCTTACATTTACATTTCTTTCCATAAACTTTCCTCCTAAATTGTTTAAGTTGTGCAAAATCAGCTAGTTGATCGACTGGTGGCAAATCAAAAAAATATTTTAGATTGCAAGTGCAGTTATATTCCTCTTTATTGGCCTACAAAGGTCCCAATAGACAATTTTTTTCTATCTTGTAGCCAATAAATCCTTTAAGCTCATAAAAAGTATAATACTTAACAGTTTATGTTCTTTTTTGATAATATAGTCTTCTTCCCACCATCCTAAACCACATGGTAAATAATTCAGATAGTATTTCTTAGTGGCCAAGTCATGCATTTTGCCATCTACAATATTATATGCTTCAAAGACTAAATTGTATACATGAAATTTTTCCAAGTTCTTTAATTTCATAGTCTAGAGAACTTTATTGGCTTCTCTTATTTGATTGGCAATGTCCCCACATAATAGATCAATCAACAAGATTCAAAATTATTCGAACTCAACAGTGAAAATGTCATTCTTCCCCATATACTTTTACTTGACATGTAGTCATGTTCTTCATCTAGGGGAGCACTTTAAATTCCTACATCTAGTAGATTATTCCACCAGTTTCTAAGTTTACCCGAAAGCAATTTGATAGCATACAAAACCTTTGTAGGTTCTATCCAGGAGCCACTTCTATTAAACATATTTTCAAGGGTATTTGCACAAGTGAAAATAGTGTCATAGGGATCCATAATTTTGTCAATGTTCAAGATATAGCCACTTGCAGAAAATGGTCTCATTTGTTTTGGTTTAGATTTTTTAGTAACGACATCCTTCATTTCAATATCCATTTCTACAAGCTTCTTGGTGGGTTCCCAAATGGTTTAGTTTCTTGTAATTATTTATATCTAGAGAAATATAATTATACATCATCAAACTCATTATATATAGTAGTTACAAAGAACTAAGAATTATCTGAATCACTAACAACCATCTCAAAAGTATTTACATCAAAAATTTCTTCATCTTCTTCATCTTTATTAGCATAACCCGATTCATCCATATATATGGGTTTTGCTTATTCATCTGCTACATTTAATTCTTGCAACCAATAACTAACCCCACCCTTTTCTTCTTAGTTAGCTAAACCATGTTCTTTTATCTTGGGAATAGACACATGGGAAACAAGTTTATTGATCTTAGAGGATGACTCAATAATTTCTTCTCTTTTGTCTTTTCTTGCATGAGTCCTCCGCTATACAATTATTTTATTTTGTTTAGGGACTGATTGATCTTGAGCCTTTCCTTTCCTTTCCTTCTCTTCTTTAGAATAACTAACATGGTCATTTTATGATTTTCTATTTTTTTTTGTGACTACCTGATTTTTTCTAGCTTTTTGGCCACAACATCTTTAAGTAGCTTTTGATCCTCTACATCTTGCTTCCTGGAGATTTCATGATTCTTTTGATTTTCATATATGGATGTAAGATAACCATCTTGATGGGTTTGGTTGGTTACCATGGTTCTAACATCTTGCTGTGCCTGGCTCACTTGGTATCTCACACTAGAAAGACTATTTATGATAGAAGAAGAGTGTTGCTCAATTTTGGTAACAAAAGAACTAATTTATCTTTGTGCAGAAGAAAAATTATTCATATAAATTTATGGGTTTTAAAATGATTATTACCTATACTTCTAATATCTATAACCATGTCATCAATATTTTGTTGAGCTGAGATCATCCATTGAGCTAGCCAATTTATTTGGGCTTCAGATTTTTTCTGCTTAGTTCCCAGGTCTACATGAAGTCTAGCGTTATATTTACCTCATATTTTTTTATCAGGATTAACCACCATAAATGTTTTTGGGGTTGGCCATCTTCCAAGTTCACATCCAACTATTTATTGCTCTTTTCCCTGCATTTCCAACTTATAAATGCTTTTCTTTTCATCTCCTACTCTAGGAAGCTTTTCCTTCATCATGTAACCTTTTTCTTCTATTTTGGTCAATTTAATCCCTTTTCCTTTATTGTCTGACCGTTCCTCTTCCTTTGGTGTCAAGGCCAGTTTATTGTTGAATTGTCTAGCTAACTTATCCATGAGCTCAGGGTTATTGCTCAAATCAAAAGTGTAGCTAGGGAAGCTTGAGAGGGATATGGATTTATAGAAGGCTCACTATATATTGGGAAATGGATAGATGGTCCTATGGATTCTTCAAGATTATAATCCAGGTATGGATTGTTAGAGGTACTTGGAAAATTTCTTAACAAAGAATAAGATCTGGTTGACAAACTGGGTCTACCACTAGTAGTTTCTTCACATTGTTTAAACAAAGTCTCTTGAGGGATAGATCAAAGATCTATACTTGAAAAATAGTGGCTCTGAGTACGAGGTTTATCAGATAACCATCTAATAGATGGTACAAGAAGTTCTTGGAATCTGGGGTGTGATTGGTTAATAAGTTTTTTGATAATAGGAAATCCTATGTCAAACCCAATATGATCAATATGATGACCAAAGTCTAGGATATTGGTATTGCCTTTTGGGTAACTTACCCTGACCAAAACATTTGAAGGTTGAAACACAATGTTTAGTAATCTATAGATACATCATCCACCAATAGTGGCATAGACAGACTCAGGTTGCAACTCAACATCTTTAACTTGTAAAAGTAAGCAAAAGGTAGATTGTACATGTATATTATTAAGATTGATTGTGAAATTGGGATAGTTAGCGAGTTGACTGTCACCTCCTTTGGATTCATCAGGATTTTATAAGATGACCCTTGAATTGGGAAATGACAATCTGATCCCAAATGCTACATCTAGTATCAATGAGGTTGTTGGTATGAGTTTTCCATAGTCCATTGAAATTAGATGCTTAGCTTTTGGATTCAACTATGTGTATTTTTTGTGTCAACATTTCAGATCACACTCAATGATCCTCTTCCTAATGATGGATCACTGAGTGTGATCCAAAATGTTGACACAAAAAATAAACATAGTTGAATCCAAAAGCTAAGCATCTAATATAAACGAGGTTGCAGAAATACTCAACTCCGATGTCATAGTTGAAATGGGGATGAACAATTATATCAACATATAAAAAATGCACATGAAAAAATCCTTTTTCTTTCCAACATTTAATATCATCTAGTAAAAAAAACAAAAGATAGGTTGGATAGATGCCAAAACTAGAGACTAAAATATTTACTTCAGATTGCCTTACAAAATTCATTGTCTTAGCTTTAATGCCCTTTTTAGGATATAGATCTGATATCTTGATTTCTGGGAACTTAAAATTACCCTTTCCATCTACATATTCCTCCTTATCCTCAAAATAGTTATGTATGACAAAAAAGAGAGAGAGTGGTACTAGCATTCATAAACCTTTGACTAGCCATTGCAGGTAGATAAGAACTTACTTGTGTGTTTCAATCCTTTTGCTGCTACATTTTTCGACTTACTGCTCACTCTTCGATGCCTATTCTTTGGCTTCAATATGGGATTTACTATCTTACAACGAGTCTAAAGTTACTCACAATCCTACTTTGCAGCTTTTAGTTCCAGATCAACAACCAATGACTGCCTTTAGCTCTGAATACTTAGACTATCTCACTTATGAATGATAAACAAAACCATGGTAACGAGAACAAGGACGAACAAGCCACCAATACAACAAATCTTAGGGATAATAAGCTCTTTTGAATTAAATAATTGCACACATGATTCATTAGATCTAGATCCGGGAAAAATATCAAGATTGAAACTATCTTCAGGCATTACAAATGCAAGGCTTTGATACCAATTTCGTTCATTTAGATTTTATGGGTGGGTATATATAGCGGTATTTTTAAAAGAAAAGTTAAAGTATAAAAAATAGTAATTAAATAAAATATATAAATGAAAATGAAATAGGAAAAATAATATAAAAAGATATTAAAATAATAAGGTTGAGTAGTAATGATGTCATAAGAGGTGTATTAATGAGACCTCATGAAATGAGGGAATAAAATAAAATAATGGGGAAGGGGAGGGAGAAGTCTCTTAATTTTAAAGATAAAAGGTTATTATTTTTAAGTGCATTTATGATCAATGAACACATGAAATGTAAAAGTTATAATTTATCTCTATTGAGATTTACCAAGTGCTTATTAATATTAAATTCCTTTTAATTTTCCTCCTTTACTATCACCTTGATAGCTTCTAATTAGATGTGGTGCCTAGATCTCTTTCTATCTTCTCACATATCTCCCCCACTCCCTCCCTCCTTCCCTCTCTAATTTTCTCTATCTCCCCCTTTGTCTCTCCCTTTGTTTGTCTATCTCCCAGTTGATGGGACTTTTAAAATTTGTCAAAAATTTGTTTGGTTTTGGGCATGTCTGTTCATCTTTGGCCCCAGTCTAATGTTCAAGGTTTTGGGTTTTGTTACCCATGTTAAAATTGATTTTACTAATTAAACCCTTACATTATATTTTTGTATTGACCTATTATTGGGGGTTACTGATCTCTTATGTCATCCGACTGAGCCTTTTCTTTCATATTGTTACCAAGCCCTTCACCCGACATATCGGTCCTTTCTTTCCATTTGGGTGTTAGTATTATTTTTCCTAAAATGGGTGGATTTTCCCTATGTTTAGACTTGGGCCTAAAAATTTGTGCCTCTAAGGGTTTTATTTTCCCATTCTCCTAGTTGGCCCCACTGTCATAAATAAATTTTCCATATGTAGTTTGGCGGGCCGTCGGATCATAGGGTTCAGATGTGGACCATTCCTCACAGACCTCGCAAGGTTTCTTGCTGACGTCACTAAAGTGGTGTGAGGTATGTGAGATGCTGCTATCTGACAGGCATGGTGAGGTGGGGCCTGTCCCGATGCACCAACAATGAAAAGTGGATGTAATTTCAACGGTGGATGTTTAATGAGAGGGATTAATGATGACCGTCCCTCGCAAGCCTCACATGATTGGATTAATGTTCTTGAAATTGCTGTGAGGTGTGCGAGTTGGTGACACATTGATGGGGCCTACTGCTCAGTCATAGGTTTCTGACTGCGAGGGGTGTGATTGGCTGTTGGGTTTCCCAAGTGGTGATTTGGGTTCTTCAACGATCTTGGACTCGATCTGAGTCATCTGACATGCTAGTTATTTTCACATTGACGGTTTGAATTCAAAACATTACAATTCACCCATGTGAGGATTATTTGTGCTCTACAAATTATTTTCATTAATGGCGCAGGTCTTTCAGTGGATCTCATCCTGATCTCCTTGCATGCGAGCGGTATCCACCTGATAATGCAATGATGGGCTGTATGCCATTTTCCATGAGCTCAGAATTATTTTGTGGTGGCAACATCACCCACTAATCGCTCACTTGCTCGTACTGCAATTTGAGAAATTAATGTTCCCTGCACCGGCTTGCTCGATAAGTGCTCGCTGATTTTCTCATTAGTATCATTGCATTTTGAGTTTGTTTGTTTGTAGGTGATTAATTTTCTTGTTGGGTTTGAGCTCACAAATTCAATGGATATGTCAGTAGTATGATGAAGCGCTAGGATGGGTGCAACAAATTTTCTCTTGAAAGAGAAAAAAACTATTCTTGGTACTTCTGGGATAGTTGCTAAAAGGGTGGATAAGAGGTCTGGATGTTGCACATCACCTATTGAGCTCTCTTCAGGATTTGGTGGTAAAGGGTCTGAAACTGATTCAGACTATTGTAGTTACCTGGTGGCCCTGACTGAGCTTGTAGGAGTGGACGAGGAGGTCCTCATAGTTTCTCCAATTGCTGTAGTGGCATCATGTGATGTTGCTGGGTCTGGTATTGGTACAAGCAAGGGTAAGGAAATGGTCTCAATTCATACTGAAGCGAGAACCAGGAGTGGTCGCTTGTATGCGTGGTTACTCGTGATGCAAGGAAATGATGAGGGTTGCTGGGGTGGTGATTTTTGCCTTTTGATGCTATTTCAGTGGTTCGGGTTTGATGCGGACGTGCACGTGGGTGGCGTAGATTTTTTTTTGTCCTATTTGGTTGGTTACAAGGGTGTAACCATTTTTTATTCCTCTGTGTGTATTATAGTTATTTTTGATGATGAGGAGTTTTTGAAATGAATTTGAATTTCATTTGGTTAGGATGAAATTCATTTTGAAATGAACAATGGAGCCTGATGCTTGTTGCTCTCCTGTTCTATAAAGGAGATTTCACGACTCATTGTTGGAGTCATTTTTTTGTATCTTGAGGCTTAGGCTGTGTCTAATTAAAATTATATTGTGGAATCTGGAAGGTTCTAGCTAGGAAATCATTCCAGGTTGGGTATTGTATAAGATAAGCATGCTATGCTTTTGTAATGACTGATATCAATAAATCTATTTTTTTTTAAGACAATTGATCTCCTGTGTACATATCATGGATTGTGAATGGATTTATTAATGGTTTCTTCATTCAACTTCAATGGTATATTTGGATGCATAATTCCTTTTACTGCTTTAACTTAATGAGTTAATCAAATTCTTGAAAAGGAGTTACAGGTCTGTGATAATGTGCTTAGGATTAACTAAAGAGTATTGTTTTAAAATACTGGAAAATCACATAATGTAAAGTATTATAATGATAAGTTCAATAGTATCAAGGTTATGTTTTATGTGACTCTCGCCCGGTTGGATGAGGCACTAGGTAGTTCATTCAAGATCCTTTTTAGAGGTACAGTATGGTAGCTCTAAGTGTAAAGGTTCAATATTTGAACATAAAAAAAATCAAATTCTATCTCTTTTTGAGATACAAATCTTATACTAAATTTTCTTTCCTAGATTTAGATAGTTTTTTATTATTCTTTTGTTTACCAAAACCCGAATAGATGCTATCTAGTTGCATTGATAGGAATGTATTTGTGTTTAGAATTGTTCTTGAGGCATGAAGAATTTTTATGAACACGTATAGGAAAAACCTCCTTGGTTTCACCAAGCCAAAAGTGTAGGAGATCTCATTCTTTGACTGAATCTCATCAGTTCGCCACTAACTTTGTGAATTATTGAATATAGAGGTTGGCAACCCCTTACAAAATTACAAAGCCTTAGTGGGAAAATTAAAACACAAACAATAGTCTCTATATTTTCCTCTTTCTCTGTCTTTGTCTCTATCTTCGTTTATCTCTCTCTTTGTTCATATTTATCTCTATCTTTGTCTCTATCATTATCTCTGTCTCTATCTTTGTCTCTATCTCTTTCTCTATCTCTTTCTCTGTCTTTGTCTCTGTCTCTATCTTTGTCTCTATCTCTATCTCTATCTCTATCTCTATCTCTATCTTTGTCTTTGTCTCTATCTGTCTCTGTCTCTTTCTCTCTCCCCCTCCCACCCTCCACCCTTCCCTCTCTCAATATCTCCACCCTCCTCCTTCCCTCTCTACCACATCTCTATCTCTCTATCTCTATGTGTGTGTCTATTTATCTATCCAGATTTGCCTCTGTCTCTATCTCTGTCTCTATCTCTACCTCTATCTCTATCTCTATCTCTATCTCTATCTCTATCTCTATCTCTATCTCTGTCTCTGTCTCTGTCTCTGTCTTTGTCTCTGTCTCTGTCTCTGTCTGTCTATTTTTTTGTCTATCTGTCTATCTATCTATGTGTGTGTGTCTCTATCTCTATCTCTATGTATATTTTTTTGTCTATCTATCTGTTTGTCTATCTATCTATCTAGCTCTCTCTCTCTCTCTCTCTCTCTCTCTCTCTCTCTCTCTCTCTCTCTCTCTCTCTCTCTATCTATCTATCTATATCTCTATCTCTGTCTCTATATTTGTCTCTGTCTCTATCTTTGTCTCTATCTCTATCTCTATCTCTATCTCTGTCTCTGTCTTTGTCTTTGTCTCTGTCTCTATCTCTGTCTCTATCTTTGTCTCTATCTCTATCTTTGTCTCCATCTCTATCTCTATATGTCTCTATCTCTCTCTAACTCTATCTTTTTCTCTATCTCTCTATCTCTCTATCTCTCTCTCTCTCTCTCTCTCTCTCTCTCTCTCTCTCTCTCTCTCTCTCTCTCTCTCTCTCTCTCTCTCTCTCTCTCTCTCTCTGTCTCTATCTGTTTGTCTATTTGTCTATCTATCTATCTATTTGTCTTCCAGCTTGTTTATCTATCTCTCCCTCTCTTGTTCCCTCTCCAATTCTCTAGATCTCTCTCTCTCCCTTCTTCCCTCTCTAATTTCTCTATATCCCCTCTTTGTATTTGTCTCTATCTCTTTGTATCTCTGTCTTTCTATTTTTCTATCTCTCTCACTCTACCTCTCTACCTCTCCCTCCCTCCCCCATACCTCTCTACTCTCTATCTCTCCTCTCCCTCCCTTTGTCCCTCCTCCCCCCTCTCTCCACCTCTCTCCCCTCCCCCTCTACTTCTCTATATCTCCCCTCAATCGCTCTCCCAATCGCTCTCTCAACCTCTCCCTCCCTTTCTCCATCACTTTCTACTAATATCTATCTCCCCTCTCCCTTCATCCCTAAAAACCTACCTCTCTCTATACCTATCCTTCCCTTTATGCCCCCTCTATCTCTTTCTCTTTCTTCCATCCACCTTTTCTCTTTACTTCTCTCTATATAACCTCTCCCTCTATACCTATTTCTCTCTCCCTCCCTCCCTCCTTCCCTCTCCCAATCTCTCTACCTTCCTCCTTCCCTCTCTACTCTCTATCAACTCTCTCTATCACTTCTCCCTCCCTCTCTCTCTACTCTCTCTATCTATCTCACCTATCTCACCTATCTCTCCCTACCTATCCCTCCCTAAATCCTATATCTCTCTCTATCTCACCTCTCTCTCTCCCTCCCTCTCTCTTCCTCTCTCTCCATCCATACCTCTCCCTCAATCTCTCCTTCCCTCTCTACTTCTGTCTACCTACCTATCCCTCTATACAAAGAGAGAGAGGGGGTGGGAGAGAGGGGAGGGAGGGATAGGTAACAAGGGATAGTTGAGATAGATAGGAGAGAGATAGGGGTAGGTAGAGAGAGGGCGAGGATAGATAGAAAGAGGGGAGAGAGAGAGAGGGTGGGAGGGAGAGCGGAGGGGAGGGAGGGAGAGGTAAAGTTGGATAGTTGAGATATATAGAAGTAGAGAGAGGTTGAGGAGAGATAGAAAGAGGGGAGAGAGAGAGGGGAGGGAGGGAGTGGTAAAGAGGGATAGTTGAGATAAATAGATGTAGAGAGAGGGCAAAGAGAGATAGAAAGAGGGGAGAGAGAGGGAAGGGAGAGGTAACGATGGATTTTTGGGAGAGAGAGAGGAAAGTGAAAATATTAAGAGAGGGAGGGAGGGAGAGAGAAAGAGGTATAAAGGGATAGGTAGGAAAAGAGAAATTAGAGAGGGAAGGAGAGATGGAGGGAGATGTAGGGATGGAGAGAGAGGTGAGATAGAGAGAGAGGGAGGGGGAGATAGAGAGAGGTAGAGAGGGAAGGAGAGAGGTAGGTAGGGAGAGAGAGATAGATAGATAGATAGAGAGAGAGGTCCAAAGTATAAGAGATGAACAATGAGTGAGATAGAGAGATAAAGATGATACAACTTGTTAAATACTAAAATTTGACCTCTTGATTATTAAAACTTGACCTCCTGTTTATTGAAATTTGACTAAGTTTAAAAAATTATAAGATATTACAAAAACTAAAATTTGCATTATAAATCCAAGAGATCCAAAACCACTCTCAAACATCTTGAAACTATATACATGAAATATAGATTAGTGTATTTAAGAAAGTAAATGTCCATATGTAAATGTCAACTTAAATTTTTATTTCATGTATATAGTTTCACTGACAAAGAAAGATAAAGACAAAGACAAAGAAAACAAGAAAGAGTTCAAGAAAATGCATTCTAAAAAGTTATCATTCACATTTTTTGAGCACCAAATTTAGCGCTCGCCAAATGTCCTACATCAAGAAATACTAGTCCTTTGGGTTGGATTTTCCTTGGGCATCCAAGACCATTTGATGCCAATGACATGACTTTTTGAAAGGATAATAAATTTCACACATTTTTGGTCATGCTGTCCATTAGGTTTGCATGTGTTTCAACACAAATTTATAAAAATGCCATGATGACATTAAGCTCTCTCTTAGCTATCTAACCATTTTTTTTAATGTTTTGATTATATTAAGGTTTTCATCTTTAACTTATTTTGTTAGTGTCTTCATTTTTTGTAAAAACACCAACATGTGTTTGGGTATAGTTATTTACTTATTCATCAAATTTTGAAACAAATTACATAGAAACTAGACTCCATTCTACACGTATTGAAAAGAAAATCAATTAGTTTTTTAAAATTTTAGGGGGGAGCACAATCAAATTTCTACTTTTTAGGATGTGTCCACTTTGAAAATTAGTAAAATATTATATATTCATTAAAAAATTAGCCGAAAAAATTGATATAAACTACATAGTGTTAGCTAATTTCTCACTAAAGCGATTTTTAAAATCCTAAAAAAATTAACACTTTAGGGGGAGCACAATCAACACTATGCTATTTTTTTTGATAAAAATACGACCACTTTGTGTGCTCCCCCTTTTTCAAACCCTTAATCTTCACTATTAAAGAAAAATAGTAGTTTAGAAAGTAGATTCAAAGCAATACAACTCTTGTTCTTGTTGTGTCTTCAATTTTTGATTATAACTATCTTCATTTTCTCGTCGAACATTATAATTTGTTGATTTAAAAGAAAAGTGGCATCTTAAGAGCCCCTTTTGTGTCACAACTTTGTGAATTTACCCTGCAATCACTTTGAGGAATCAATTCCAAACAAATACTATAGGAATTTATAGATAGACCTATTACAATATGAGATATTGCAAGATTGAATAAGTGAGAGAGATTGGATGTGTGAATAAAAGATAGGATTCAAAATGACAAGAATGAGGGAAAAATGAGGGAGCTAGAGATCCATTTAGATTTATCCCAAGGTTTGTTGCCACCAACTTGGGTAGGTATTATATGAGAAAATTTTAATAAATGACTATTGAACAAGAAACTATAATAGGAAAATATTGCATTCTATGGAAATCTATGCATAATTCTAGTGTCGAGATATTTTTTACTTTGGAAATGATGAAACAAAATAAAATCATAGGACTAGCATGACTAAAGCATTAATTTTTTTTTTATGAATAGGTAGATATCTATATTAATTTAAAGATAAGAATACATATTCACAAAAAAAGGGCGGGTGGTAAGAAGACACACCCCGATAGTCACATGGGCAACACCCAAAAAAAAAACAAAATATCAGATCATGTGGGCCGAGCTCAGAAGTCTAAAAGCATAAATTATTAAAACAAACAGGCCATTAAGCGGCCAGAGCAGTGCCAACAGAGCTCGGGGGGTCTCTGTCATCCATTGTTTTCCCCCATACATCAGCAGGGTCTGGAGTGATGTCAGGAGGAGCAACCCAACCATCATCATCTTTATCTCTAACCTTATCTTCTTCCTCACGCCAGGGTGAGATTGCAAGTGCCAGCCACATAATTTTTTATCACTGGCAGGCCATCTAGAACTAGAAGCAGGTGGAGTATTAGAAGGCCACTCAGAACAACCATCACCACTCCTAGTCGCACCACCAGAAGGCCACCCCTAAGGAACCCATGGTGGAGGAGAGCGAGCACGCTGAGGAGGGCGAGAGACCCGACAGGTAGGGGGTTGGGATCAGGGGCGAGTGGAACCACTCCGTTGCTAGCCCTGAGAGGGCGACCGACCGTGGGAGGAAGAGGGCAAGTTAGGGACCTGAGCCACAACACACGACGCATTGCCCCAGTGGTCTAGGAGGATGTGTAGGTGAGCCACCTCTAGTTCAACTTTATTAGCTTGCACTTGAATCTGTAAAAGAACATTAGAACATATAACAACTTTAGCATAGAGAGAAATATTAACATCTAATTGAGAATGAGCAAATATGCAGGAATTTATGTCTTTCCAGATGTTGAAGAGGATTTCCAACTTGAAAATGTGCCAAAGTTGGGTGAATTTAATAGGGATCCTTGGTTGATCTCCAAGCAAAACCATATGCCAAGAAAAGGGTTCCGTCAAGGGTTTTTCCTCCCTTGGCTCTAAAAATCATGTATCTAGGTCCAAAGTTGCTAAGCTCTGGGATAAAACCAAAAAAGATGCTTGAAGCTTTCTGGCTGCCCAACAAAAGGGAAACGATCTCGACTCAATATTTTTGGATTAATTTGGCAATGATCTTGTAGGAGACATTAAGAAGCATGATGGGCATCCAGTTGCAAACTTCCTCTGGATCCCCAGGCTTAGGTATGAATTTAATATTGCCTTTGTTTATTAAGTTGCTTAGAGAATTTGTTTGAAAAGATTCAAGATAGACATGATGCAAATTTCTCCCAACGCAATCCCAAAGAGCTTTGTAAAATTCGCAAGGCAAGCCATAAATCCTAGGAGCATTGTCATCGGCCATATAATAAATGACTTCCTTGAGATCATCAATTGTTAACAATTGATCACAAAAGTTGATCTGGGCTGAAGAAAGCCTATGTGGCACAACAACAAGGCAGTCCTGAAGGGCTTGCTGCCACACACACGTAGAATCCTGTGCAGTGAACACCAAGGACTTGAAAGAGTTTGTTGACATTCAAATAGGTGCTATCAGGTACACCCAAAAAGTCACGTATTTCAATCTACCCAACACGTGCTATCAATGCCACTCAGCTGACCATAAGATCAAGGACTGCCCTTTGGGAATTCCTCGTACACCATCACCATCACAAGAATCTGAAAAGCCTCGCTAGATAGAGCCTTCTGCTAAGCCTGAATCAAAGTGGACAATGGTTACAAACTAAAAAAACAAGCCAACTAGTTCTAGGTTAGTGCCCAAGGCCCCTGAACCATCTAAAAATGTTTCAAACCCTTCTAAGAATGTTACAATTGTCTGTTGGATCTCCAAGTAGAACCATATGCCAAGAAAAGGGTTGCCTCAAGGGTTTTTCCTCCCTTGGCTCTGAAAATCATGTATCCAAGTCCAAAGCTACTGAGCTCTGGGACAAAACCAAAAAAGATGCTTGAAGCTTTCTAGCTGCCCATAAAAAGGGCAACGAGGGTCTTAGACCCCTCAGTGAATAAGCCAAGATTCCACAAGAAAGCCTTGGAAAATAATACACCAAGGAAAGTGGACCAGCTTGGGATTAACACTTGCAGACCAAATGGCATCGAATCTCCTCCGCCAAACATGGGCGGATGAATTAAGCAACCACCTCTAGTTTAAACTGTTGATCATAGGAAAATGGGGTGAAAGCCACTTGCAACCAAGCCGTGACTTGTAGCTCCTAAGAGGAGTGTCTGGGAACCATTTCCAATCCTTCCACCAAGGTTTGTGCCCACGAATGCTGACTTTATGGAGTATCTCAGCCAAAATGGCATTCACCGGCTTGTCAAAGGTGGTACAGTCCTAGTTCTCAAGTCTATGCTGGGCTTTAAAAGCATCCCACTACATGATACACATAGTGGGCTGGTGAAAGAGCTGTTGCAAGGTCTAAATGCCCTTTTTGTGAAATTTGAGGGCTTTGAGCCAAGGTGATTTAGCCAAAGGCTGGCCATTTTGAGCAAGAAGGGGAGACCACCAGAGGTTCTATTGATTGAGTGAAAGCCCATCACAAAATATAGCACCAACCCATTGGAGCCAAGGCTTGACAACCTCCCAGGCCCGCCAAATTCTCTTGGCCACAAAAGTTCCAACAATTTGAACATGCTCTCTCATAACTAGGAGGTTTTGAAAGCCTATTCCTTTCCAGGCAAGTCTGTGAATAGGAAATCCGGATTGGATGCAATACCTGAGGAAAATCTTCCAGGCTTCATCTCCGGTGAGGGCCTGGATAATCCATTTGACACAAAGAGAAGTCCCTTTTCATTGAGTGGAGAGTAGCCTAAGCCCTCCAGAATCCCTAGGGAGGCAACATAACTCCCAAGTAACATAGTGGAAACCCTTGTGGGTTTCAAAGGAAGCGCATAAGAAATACCGCAACAAATTTTTGAGCCTGTTGTAAGCGGCTTTGGAGAAAGCGCAATAGGAGGAATAGTAAACATGAGTGGATACCAAAATTTTAGAACACACCTGGAACTTACCAGCCAAAGAAAGAGGCTTGGTAATCCAGTAAGCAAGCTTTTGCTCGACTTTGAAGAGCATGACCTGCCAAAGCTCTCTAGGGGAAGCCTGGAAGGCAAAGAGAATGCCCAGAAAGCGAAAAATATCTTCCTGCTCGATCCACCTCCAATTATAGGTTTGAAACCATGTAGGGGTGGGTGATACAAATTGCCTATAGCATAAGGTCTTGTGCCATTGGATGGTCGAGCCAGAGGCAAGACAAAAAGTGTTAAGAAAATTAAGGGCAGCAGTGATAGATTCCTCTTCCTCCAAGAGAGTGAGAAAGGAGTCATCTGCAAAGTGGGCATTAACAAGCTTCTCTTGTGAGTTCGAGAGAAGAATCCCTTTGACATGTTACTGAGAAAAAACATGAGCTAGCAAGTAACCAAATCCTTCAGCTGCAAGCACATACAAAGAAGGGGCAAGAGGAAACCCTTGACGAATTGAACGGAAAAGACCAAAGGAAGAAGATTGGCGATTATTAATGGTAATGCAAGCCGAAGCATTGACAAAAAAAATTGAAACAAAATGAATGAAGATGGGTCCAAACTCCAAGGCTTGCAACATTGTAAGAATGAAAGGCCATTCGATGTGATCATAGGCTTTAGCAAAATCAATTTTAATGAGCACAAATTTCTGGTTGGAGCGTTGGGCCCACTCCATGCCTTCCCAAACAACAATGATATTAGCCAGAATAAACCTGGATTTGATGAAACTAGTCTTCTCAGGGTGCACAACTTGAGGCAAGAGATGGCAGATTTTTAGAGCCAAATATTTGGCAATGATCTTGTAGGAGACATTGAGATGCGTGATGGGCCTCAAGTTGCAAATGTCCTCTTGATTCCCAGGCTTAGCTATGAATTTAATATTTCCTTTGTTTATTAAGTTTCCTAGTGAATAAGTTTGAAAATATTCAAGATAGACATGATGCAAATCGCTCCCAACACAATCCCAAAGATCTTTGTAAAATTTGCAAAGGAAGCCATCAATCCCAGGAGCCTTGTCATCGACCATAGAAGAAACAACTTCTTTGAGATCATCAATTGTTAACAATTGATCACAAAATTTGATCTAGGTTGAAGAAAGCCTATGTGGCACAACAACAAGGCAGTCCTGAAGGGCTTGCTGTCGCAGAGGCGTGGAATCCTGTGTAGTGAACACCTGCTCATAATGGCACACAAAGGCCTAGAGAATGTCGGGAAGCTCTGAGAGCACCTGAGTGCCATCCTTAATTTTTTTGATGCCTGGGGATGAGTGCGAAAAAAAATTCTTTGGAGGCATGATCACCAATCTTAAGCCAATGAAGTCGAGCTTTGATTTGTGCTCCTCTGGTAGCATAATTATTAGCCACTTGCTTCTTGTGCCTTATTTCCGCCACCCTGACTTGATGTGATGGGGAAAAGGGACTAGCCCCCAAAGCCTCCATAGCCATACGCAAGTTAGCAGTGGTAGCCTCATAATATTGCCAGTGAAAGATAGCTAGCTAGCGCCCATAAATGCGCATGAAATGAGTAGTACGAATGATGGCATCATTCCACCAAGTAATCTAGCCTGTTTGGCTAGTTGGTCTACACTCCAAATTCCACACTCAACGAATGTGGGCTAGAGTGGGCTTGTGATAGAGAAGAGACGTGTCCAAAAAAAAATGACTCTTACACATGCGGGGCTGGTAAGAAGTCCATTCAATTCGAAAATGAATTGGGAAGTGGTCAGATAGAGTCACATCCATTAATGACTTCACATACAAGGAAAAGATAGCAAAATAAAAGAAATATTGAGCCAAGATCATGGCATTATCGAGACGTTTAAAGACTATCAGAATCAACTCTGTAATTACACCAAGTGTGCCAAAGGGAATGAGAATGGCGGAAACTAGTATTGGGATCAAAAAGCCCCAATTTATTACGCATGTAAAATCATGCCTCCCTTTCACTAGCAACCCAATGGAAGGGAAAAGTTCCATCCTTGTCATACGCCATTTCAACCATATTGAAATCCCCGTAGAGCAACCAGGTGGCGACTATAAGAGAATCAGCAAGCCAACACCAAAGAAAAGAGCACTCCACAACATCATTGGAGGCGTAAATATTGACAACCTCGAAGGAATGGTTATCAATGTTGAGAAGAACCCAGAAGACCCGTTGGGAAGGATCAGTCCCATGATCCATAACAGAAAGAATGCAATCGGGGGGACAAAAGAGTGGCAACTCCACCACGCCTGACTTCATGCAAATTACAAAACATAGTACTGGTTGGCCAAATAGAAGGACTAGCCAAGGCAAGTAAAAATCCTGAAATTTTAACTTCTTGGAGACAAAGCACTTCAATTCATGAGTATTTCTATAGAGTATCCCTAACTTAATACTTTCTGGAGAGGTCAGTTAGACCTTGAACATTCTATGAAAGAAAATTTATGGATGAAACTCCTCCATGTTTTCAGAACCTAGTTCCTCCTCAATCAGGGAAGAGAAACTATTATTCAAAAATCCTGTGGAATTGAGCCAATATGAATAGGGGGTGAAGGCCCCCGCTTTTTTGGCACATATTCTCCTTCTTTTGGTGGTGGAGAGGGATTGTGGGACTACTGTTGAGCTCCCGTTGTGGGAGGAATAGTTGGCTAAGTGCATAGAACAACTACAAGCTGAGGCGTTGCCTTTGACCTAGGCTGTATTGAAACATAACCAAATCCAGAAGGAGCGGATGTCCCCTTCTCAGAAGGGTTTGAAACATTTTTAAATGGTTAAGGGGCCTTGGGCATCGACCCAGAACCAGTTGGCTTGTAACCGTTGTCCACTTTGATTTAGCTTTAGCAGAAGGCTTTGTTTGGCAAGGATTTTCATATTCTCATGATGGTGATGGTGTACGAGGAACTGTCAAAGGGCAGTCCTTGATCTTATGGTCAACTGACTGGCACCGATAGCACGTGTTGGGCAGATTGAAATACACGACTTTCTGGGTGTGCCTGATAGCACCTATTTGAATGTCGATAGACTCTTTCAAGTCCTTGGATAGATTAACTTCCACACAAATCCGCTTCTGTGTTCGGGCTTGGAAAAACTTGTCAGATTCGATACAAACAACCCTCCCCAAGGAATAATCAATGTGGTGCAAGAAGGGCACACATGGCAAAGGCAGATAGGGAAACTCGATCCAGATCGAGACCCGCATTTTGGCGTCATCTGAGACAACAAAATCCTGGGTCCATGCCTAGAATACCAACAAAGAAGACCTAACATACTAGGGCCCATGCCATAAAATAGCCTGGACATGATTAACATCCACGAAGTGGAATAGAAAAAAACCTTTGGTCAAGTTCTAAACCATATCAAGGCAGACCTCATGAGGAACCCAAGCCTTGTTGACCCATTCTTTCAACACACTTTCGGGGGGAGTCCTCCCAAAAAAATAAGCCAGAAGGGTGTGTTGTTCAAGCCATTAGCAAGTAGAGTCAAAATCAGGTAAAGGAAAAACGACATCAGCAGGGGCATCAAAATGTTTACCTCATGAAAGAATTTCAGAACAAATTTTCGAGGACGTTTGTTCAGAGGAGGAGACAATGAACTGTGCCGATGAACCGTTAACACCAGCATGAATTGTCTGGTTAATATCGGTTGAAGGCATATTAAACCCCTAAAACCATAGTAAATGCGGCCGTACTCAATGAGGGAGGATATTTCCCGTGCAGAAGGCACAGTGTAACACAAGAGGGGCCAAGGATGACCACAGAAGACACAAAACCCTAGCAGAGCTCATTCACCTCCCAAAAATCCACTTAGGGCTCCATTAGATATGCGCAACTTTAAAATAACTTTCAATCAAAGAATAAAGGGTGGAAAGGGCCAAGGGAGGAAAGGCCTTAGTACCATAGGTGAAAAAAGGCTAAGATAAGGCATGAAATGAACCTAAAAAAATGCTAGGGAAAACCAAAACAAAATTTCAAGTAAAAATCATTTTATGAAATTGCAAGGATATGAAATTTCTATCATTATAATACATGCTGCAAAGTTGAATCTTCATATTCCACTATTTTAAAATATAATGTATGATTTATTAAGTTTCCCTCATTTCATTTGAAGCACCATCCATGCTTTTTATAACCTTTGGATCTCATATTTGTGCTAGTTTTATAGATTTTCTACACCTACATATTGCATGGAAACCTTGTATATGGATCTTCAAATTGTTGATAGTGTCTTGTATGTAATGATGTTGTTTTACAAATTATCTAGATACCATGACATTGTATAATTATTTGTTTGATCTTTGGCCATCATGTTGCATTGGTATGTTTTATAGAAAAGAGTAAAGAGTTTGATGGAAGGAGTGTGTTTTGATTCTTATTTTAGTACTTCAAGTATTGTTATGAACTTATTGTGCATTTGAATATGGTGCTATGAGATGCTTCAAACTATGGCTATTAAGGAGCTATAATAGGAACCTACTTAGTGGTGGTTGATTGTATTCTTGGTGGAGATGATCATGGTGTCATGTAGAAGCTCTTGCTATCATTTTATGACTTTGGCATGACATGTGTCATCCTATGGATTTTTCATAGAGATATTTATCATGATGCTATGGATAGCCCCAAATCACTTTTTTGTGGGAACTTTGGAATTGACATGTTATTGTGAATGATGTACTCTTGATTATATTTTGTATTATTAGCATGATATAGGTTCTCTTAGGAGTAGATTTATTGGTTGGAGATAGATGATCTTCTATTATGAATGTGTAAATAATAACAATATGAGGAGTTCTAAGTAGATTTTATACCATGTACTGGGATCTTTGGTTATGATTTAAGGTTATCTTCTAGTACAATATAATTATTAATTTTCTTTGGGGAGCTTCTAAATATTGTAGTTAGATAGATATTTAGATTTTAGTTGGATGGTTATCCCACAATACTGGTTTACAATTTTTGGGCAAGTTGGACATTGAACTAATTTTTTAAAACTAAATTTTCACTTTTAGGCTCCTATAGCAGCCAAACTGTGAGGAATTTGAAGATGATGCAAACTAGTGATTTGTGAAGTTTTTTCTATAGATTTTAAATATATTTTTTTCAAATTTTTTGGAATTAGATTGCACTTTTTTTTCCATCTCCTTCGAAAACTAGTTTTTATCAGTAAACAACATTTTTAAGGAGTGATGCTCAACATATATGACATAAATTTTTTGTATGAAGGATAAAATTATATTTTTTTTGAATTTAGATTTGTAACTACAATATCTAATCAATTCATTTGGTTTCATAGTGGTTTATTAAATATTTTTCCTTAATCAAGTTTTGAAGTCAGGCCAATTACAATTGAGACATAGGTGAACTATATACAACATAACTTTTTCTGTATGTATCAAAACTCATTTTTTTTAATAATGGATCAAGGACATCAATACCCAACTTGAACATATATATATTTTTTTGATAATCTTCTATTTTTCCACATGTGTAGAACATAGAGCTTTATTTTCGGTGAAAAACCTACATTCACAAGAAATGAAAAATAAATATAATAATCAAATTAAATTTAGTTAAAATTATACTTTTTCGAAAGATTATAATAAGGAATACATACTTACAAAAATAAATTTTAAATGAATTCATTTTATCCCCCAAAAGGTAAATCAAAAATGGTTTTTTATCAACATTTTGATAGGTGTAAAGGAGACTCCGTTATAGATATGGTTTAAAACTAGTGGGGTTCTATCCAAGAGGGCTTGGTATAAGGTGGTTTGATAAAACCCTCTTCAATTGAAATGTTTTAAATGGAACTTTTCAAGGCTTAAATCATTATATTTTCTAAAAATATGCGATTTCAACAAAAAATAGGATCTCCTAGAAAGTGTAAACCACTATTGTGGCAACACTGTGGAATGAGATGATATGTTGGGTACTTGATGCTAGAAAATATTGGGTAAGGCTAGATATCTCTAGGTTTTTGATATTGAGTGTTGGAATGGTGACTCATATGAACCTGGGGTTTTATCAAAAATATTGAGAATACTTGTACGGTATCAAACACTCTCCTAGAATGAAATATCAAAATTTTGATTCATATGTTTTAAAGTTGGGAGTTGTAAGGTTTAAATTAGATTACTATGTATATTTTAAGGAAGTGGTGATCATTTAATTATTACCACTTTATATGTAGATGATATATTGATATTTTCTAATAGTAAGGGGATTACAAGGGATATAAAGTCTTAGCTCTCACTATAGTTTGATATGAAGAACTTAGGGGGGGGGGCAGAGGGTGGGGGGGCAGGAGGGGCGGGTTTCTATATTCATCTTAGATATGGAGATTAAACTATAGGTCTGATATAAATATATATTTGGGATAAATTATGTTGAATCTATGTTATAGGGTGATCCCACAATATTGGTTTACAATTTTTGGGCAAAATCGACACTGAACTGATTTTTTAAACTAAATCTTCACTTGATAAGTAGGAGTTTTCTTCCACAACATGTCAAATTATGATATTGCTATTAGGATTCAACCATTTAGTTTTTGAGTCAAACTCATTGACCCATGATTCATGAGTAGTGGTTCACAAGAACCCATCTCTCATGATAATGAATGGTCCAATTAGCACTCATTGCATCTAGGTGATGCTCATAGAGGTGAAGCATTGGTCCATCCCGGGAGGTCACCCATCCTAGTAGCAGCTAAGCAATGAAGAATTTGAAGATGATGCAAACTAGTGATTTGTTAAGTTTTGTCTATAGATTCTAAATATTATTTTTTCAATGTTTTTGGAATCAGATTGCAATTTTTTTTCATCTCCTTCAAAAACTAGTTTTTATCAATAAACAACATTTTTAAGGAGTGATGCTCACCGTATACAATATAATTTTTTTTGTATGAAGGATAACATTCTATTTTTTTTGAATTTAGATTTGTAACTAGGATATCTAACCAATTCATTTGGTTTCATAGTGTTTTATTAAATATTTTTTCCTTAATCAAGTTTCGAAGTCAAACCAATTATAATTCATACATAGGCAAATTGTATACAACATAACTTTTTATGTATGTATCAAAATTCAATTTTTTTTTAATGGATCAAGGACATCAATACCCATCCTGAACATATTTTTCAAAATTTTATTTTGATAATCTACTATTTTTCCACATGTGTAGAACAGAGAGTTTGATTTTCGATGAAAACCTACATTCACAAGAAATAAAAAATAAATATAATAATCAAATTAAATTTAATTAAAATTATAATTTTTTGGAAGCTTATAATAAGGACTACATACTTACAATTTTTTATTTTAAATGAATTCATTTAATCCCCCAAAAGGTAAATCAAAAGTGGGTTTTTATCAACATTTTGATAGGTGTAAAGGAGACTCCATTATAGGTATGGTTTAAAACTAGCGGGGTTCTATCCAAGGGGGCTTGGTCTAAGGTGGTTTGATCAAACCCTCTTCAATTGGAATCATTTAAATGGAACTTTTCAAGGCTTAAATCATTATATTTTCTATAAATATGCAATTTCAGTAAAAATCAGGATCTCCTAGAAAGTGTAAATCACTATTGTGGCAACACTCTAAAATATTTTAGCATGGTAGACTACATACTAATAAGTGTTCCTATTTTGGTGGGGAATAAGTTATTAATTGAGTAGGATCCATATTCACTTGCGAAGATAAATGATATGTATCATGTTATTTATATTAGTGTAGTTTATATTTTGATATATGCTATGCTATACACTAGAACATACAATACCCAAGTATTAGAAATCTTGAGTCAATTTATGGCTAATAATATTATAGAATATTGGATCATTATGAGGAGATCTTTTAGGTACTAAAAATAATTATTTTTTCTACTATAACCAATTATAACATAGTGATAATTAATTTCAACACCATAGTGCTCATTCGTAGAAAATTGAATGAGTAAATGTAGTACTTAGAGATCTAGGGTTTTGATGACTTAGATTAGGTAGGAGACATGGAAAAACCAAGATCTTCTAGTGATTATATTTTTAACTTGTTTGGTCATGTAATTAGTTGGATGAAGAAATGATAAGTTGTGATTTCTTTGTCTACTATATAGGTAGATCACATGGATACTATTGGGGTAAGTGTAAGAAGTTGAGTCCACTATTTGGCTAAAAAGTAGAAGTATTTAAATTCCTAAAAATCAAATTTTATCATACTTAGAGTAAAAATTTGAAGTACTTACACATAGAATCTTAAGAAATCAAGTAATAGGAAATGTAGGATTTTGAGTCTAGTTTTTAAATACATAATTGATTATAATACCTAGATGAAACAAGTTGACTTTGTATAGGATGTACAAAAATCACTTTTTAAAAGTAATTTTTAGGGCCATAACATGCACATGTATGACAAGAACAATTTGACCTAAATAAAGGATTTTTTAAAATTTATTTTGGAAAAGTATGTGTATTGTAGTGAAGTTTGATTCAATAATATTTTTTTTATGATTTTTTTCATTGTGTAAAAAATGATGTCTAGATTGATGACATAATTTTTAATGGAAAAAAATTAAAAGCTAAAAGTTATTAAAAAATACTAATACTTGACATTTCAAGTTTATGGACTAGTTTCCTTAGAAATTAGTTAATAAATATTAAACTAAGTCCAATTATAAAGTAAATACATATTTTAAAACTAGACATTGTCATTTATAATGGATTTTAATTTTATGATTTTTTGAAAAAAGGTCATCAACCATATTGCTAAAGTCATTTTTTCTCTTATTGTTTCCATGAAATTGTACTTGTAGGTCTAAGGCTAAGGGTTGGGTTTCCAATTCTAAAACAAAAGAAAACATATGAGTTTCAAATTTGAAATTTTATAAAACACATATTCACTCTAGAAAACATGTGCTCATTATAAAAAGGAGGGGAAATATGATGTAATTAGAAACATGTGTGCTTTAAAAAGATTACCATTTTTTAGAATGAAATGAGTACCTATTTTCAAAATAGATACACATTTTAATGAAATAAAATGGGTACCCATTTCATACTGGTTTAAATTTAGGTTCGAGAGTCTAATCCTAAATGGGTACTTATTTTGGGCGAGATTTTTTTCAAGCCTGAAACTTACCCTACAAGTGGAACCGACTTTGTGCATTTACTCCATGTCTATAAAGATGTAATATAGCTTCAAAAATTATGTTCAAATGATGGGCTAAGTTAGGGAATAATTTAGATTGGATGTAGCAATTAAAGTGCTATGAATTTAGCAAAGAACTTAACTTTTTATTCATACTAGATAAAGGATATATATGTCCAGTATTATTTTATTCCTAACATAGTGATGAATGGAAGGGTGATGCTTTAACAAATTTTACATAATCATTGGTAAATCCTATGACCATCAATAATTTCAAGTAGTGTGGCAATTCTATGAGATTTGTAGCTCCTGATGATCACTCTACCAAATTTTTGAAGATTTTTTCTTTTACAAGGTGTTTAAATAAGTGGGAGAATGTTGGAAAATGTGTCTCGACCTTGCATCTTAATGTTATTTATTTTATTATTTTATCCTACTTTGAGGAGGAACTTTTGACCATGTGTCAAATACTTTTTCATCTACATAAGAGGTTGTAAGACTATCTAATGCCATTATTATATTGCAATATGTGGGGGTTAATTATGGTATTTTCTATAACACATGTGAGAGTGTTGTGATGAATATATTGAGTTATATAGTAGACTTAACTTTTGACCAAATTTATGATGCATCAAAAGGCATCTTTGAATGGGAATAATGGATTTTGAATGGAGTGCCCAAGTTGGTGAGTTTATTATAAAAAAATAAATAGAAAATCTTCTAATATTAGCATGTTGACTCGTCATGGGAGTTGTCATTAGAATTCCTTATTGGGATTTGGGTACCATTTTGAGTGGGTATTCTCCCATGGTTTATGGTTTGTTGTTTTGTATCTTCTATATATTGGTTTCTAGGATGAAGATGTATTTTGATGTAATCTTGTAAGGGTTTATGTTGCCAAAATTTCTCCATATTTGTGTTATTTTTCATATGAAAATTTGAATCTATTGATGTATTGCAGGTGGATTTATATCGTCAATCCATTGACCTTCAAGGTTTGGAGGCTAGACAAAACATGATTATCGAGAGTTACATAGTAGACTTGATTTTTGACGAACATTATGATGTATCATAATACATCTTTAAATGAGGATAACATAACCAAAATGGAGTGCTTGAGATGGTGAGTTGGTTATAATAATTTATGAGAATGTAAGAGAATCTTCTAATATTAAAAACTCATCATGGAGATTGGTCATTAAAATTTCTTATATGATTTTGGGTGTTAGTTTTGAAAGGATATTTTCATTAAATGAGAGTTTAAAATATTTGATAATCTTTTATTTTAATTTCATTAAATGAGAGTTTAAAATATTTGATAATCTTTTAAAAAAAAAATTTGTAATAAAGATATCATTCACATATATTTCATCAAAAATATATAATTTTTTTTTTTAAAAATATTGAATATTATAATACATTCTTTATTTTTTTCCCTTAACTTCACTTTTAATTCAGTTTTTTTCTTAAATTCAACATTACAATAACCAACAAATTTTTATTATGAATATGTAACTAAACAAAATTTATTTCTTAAAAATAGTTTTATTTTATTAAATATTTTTAAATGGATGTATCCTATGAGTATTATTTCCAGCAATTGAATTTGTTTGGAACAACTCATCACTAAAATTAAGAAAAATAATTTTTATATGATGTATAGGTATTCCACAAATTGAAAATAGATTAGAGAAAAAACAATGGTATTAAAATAAATAAATATTCGTTTGACGAAGTTACTACAAATGACTTCAAAGAATAAATCCAACACAACAATTTGCTTCGTTGATTTAGACAGAAAAACTTGTTTGCCCTAGTGTGGAATACTTCAAAGTTACAGATACACTCTTTTTAACTTGCAAGCCGGGATTGAAAACATGTCCGATTATTACTCCAAGGGCAGGGAAAACTAAATAGCGAGGAGCGCAAGAGCATCGATCAGCAGGAGGGAAGATCTTTGGGAGGCGGCGGAAGAGATCGAGATTTCCCATTTCCATTGAGAACAACCCACGCCATCTTCAATCCCCAGCTCGTGTGGGCCTCCAAATGACAGTGCATGAACCACACTCCTGTACTCTCCCAATATCAGTCATATGTATTTACAGTGAAAGAAAAAGAATAATGTATCGAACAATTCCATACATACCTGGATTATCAGCTTTAAAGCGAAGAGCCACCCACCCTCCGCTAGGAACACCTACTGTATTTCTCTCCGGAGGATCCACCAGATTGAACTTAGATGGATCGGAGGAGGCATTGTAGTTGCCTACGCCCTGCCCCACGATGAAGAAATTGAAGCCATGGAGATGCAGCGGGTGGCTCTCGGGGCCCACAATGCTGGTGTCTTGCAGGACCAGTTCTACTCTCGTGTTGAAGGGAATGATCTTCACCCTCGTGTCGTTCATAGGGCGTGTGTTATTGGGAGGCGTGCCTGTGTAATTGAAAGTGAAGAGCGGATTGTCGGGGAAGGTGCGGTTGTAAACTCCCTTGGAGTGGCCAGAGAAGTGGGCTTGAAGAAGAGCCGTAGTGGGCATCACGAAGGAGATGTTGTTGATGGAGGCTGCGAACATGGTGCCGTTGGGGCCTTGACATGTTTGGCCTACAGGGCAAGGATTTAGTCCCAACCCCACTGTGAACAGGAATCGCCTGTCCACCGTTTGAGGAACTGGCGGAGGGGTCAAGCTTCTCATCTTCTTGCTGAAGTTGGTGGCAAAGGAGGTGTCATTCAGGGCTGGAAGGACGGGTTTTATCAGTGGAAACTTACCGGCTGTGGAGTTGGGGAAAGCGTACTCTAAAATGCCAGCCACTGTGGAGTTGTCAAAAGTGCCGCCGCCCGTAACATAAGGGCGGGCATACATGAGAAACCTGGCTGCGGGTGGCTGCGATTTGGTCGTTAACAGCACGTTGGTGGTCTGGCCGGGTGAAATAAGAATGGTATTTGTTTGGAAGGGCTTTACATAAACAGCGTCCGTCTCCACTACGGTCATCGTGTGGTTGGCGATTGCAAAGAAGAGCTCATCATTCAGAGCAGCATTGATTATGCGCAGAAGATATGTTTTTCCCGGAATGACTTTCAGCTTGAATGTATCTGTATTGTATTGCCACACAGGAAATAAATTCAGGACTGCCATCCATAATTGATTTTTATGACTGACTACGAATAGTAGCTATACAAAATCAAATCAATCCGTTACTTCGTAGTGATATTGATGCTTTCAATGGGTAAAGGAATTTACCTTTAGCAGAGCAGTTATACAGGGGCCCAGGCATACCATTTATGGTATAGGCATCGGATACATTAGGCCCTCCTCCATTTTGCATGGCTTGGTTGATGACAGTCTCCGTGTCTGCATTCCACCATTCCCCTGCACACACCAATATTGTTGTTTATTTCAAGTTACGGTGTATATACACAATGTGAATGGTAATCATAGAGAAAAAATTTAATCACTGTAAGTTACCGAAAATAATGGGAACTTCCTGGTGTGGCTTGGGAAACGGGTATGAGGCATTCTTTTTGGGAAGGATTATAATGGGTCCATACAAACTGGAACGCAGCCATGAAATGTGGGCATGCCACCACAGTGTTCCTCTCTGCCCTGTGATGGTGAATTTGTACTTGTAGCTCTGCCCATTCTGAATGGGGCATTGTGTTATATATGCAGGACCATCTGCCCAAGCGGATCTCAGCTGGCGGATTCCATGCCTGCAAAAGAAGAAAATAATTTATCTTCTTGCAAAATTATATATTCAATGCGAGTCGATTAAGGAATGAAGTGGGTATTTGCAGAAGAATTCTAGTTGCTGGCCACCTATTCAACATACCAATGAATCGAAACGTTATTGGTAACGTGATTTATTACTTTGACAATTACACGATCACCTTCGCGAGCAACTATTGCAGGCCCAGGGAACTGGCCATTGACAGTGATGAGGCTCTTTGTATGACAAAAACGAGTCACATTCTTCAGTTTTATCTGCAAACAAACAAAAATATACGTAACGAATCTAACCCAAACATTCGAAGAACTCTAGATACACTTAATAAATACTGCTATAAATCTAAATGCATGAAGAAAATGGTTTCAACGATGTGACTCACATCGAACTTGTAGTGTCGAATGAGCCGCGAATGCTTCCCAGAAGCAGAATGAGCCAAAAATAGTACGAATACAAAAAATAGCATAAGTATGCTACCGAAAGTCTTCAAAGTGGCTGCCATTGCACTTTACTCTGAGCTTTCCTGACAATGAGAGAAAGTGATGAGGTTGAAGGGCAGAGAGCATCTACGCGGTACTTATCATCGTCTATTGTCACCAGATACAACAAATTTGTTGCGCGGTCATGTTATAGTTTGGTAGTTTGGTAAGCAATACAAATATAATACTATTACATTCAACTCCGTTTCCATTTGCGGTTCTTGTACTTCACTGTAGTGTAGCCGGCCTGGAACTCCCCAAGAAATAGGACACGACGTGGCAGCTGTGAACACCAATGAAGTAAGAATTTAGTACACTTTCCAAAGCCAAGAATACACCAAACTGGTGGGTTAATTCATCTCTGTAAGCATTTATTGGTGCACCAACTGCTTTGTCATATGTTTTTTCACAAATTCTCCCCTTGGAGCGCAAGAATCATCCAATTGTAGTTACAACAAGTGTTCTAGATTTTGCTATTACGCCACATATAGGTAGATTTTGTGGATCGAAAGCGCTACTGCTACAGTTAGAATTATTAGAAAGAAATGATCGAATAATTGTCCTTTCCATAGCTTGTTCGCATGCCAAATGAGATTGACTGTGTAGCCACAAGCATTAAGTAAACATGACAAATAATTTTTATCTAACAGCCGTACTTATTATCAACTAAAATCATGCAGTTCAGCAACTTTCATTGACATCAAATTTTCATGTGTCTGGTGAGGTTTAATTTTCATTGAAAGCATATGACTTGCCATTCACTTAAGTTAAGGTGAGTTTAATAGCTGTCCTGTTCTGGAATATTTTTACAGTAAGTCCACGCATCTTATTTTTGTTTTTTTAGGTGGACAGTGGTCCACGGCAGGGAGAGTTTTGTTTGACTAGACATCTGAGAATGGGGATTAATTGTCTCCACCAAGAAGTAAAATTTGTTAACCGTATTTAGAGTATTTGCCATAAAATATAATAATTATCATTTCCGGAAGACTATTCGATGGTTGGTCAAGATTTTATACAACTATTTAAAAATTATATAGTATTATTTTAGTGTATAGGCTACATAGTGTGAGATTTGAGTCTTGAACAAGTCACTGTTGGGTCATCCAAAAACAAGCTTCAGCTGCCGTTTAATGTAAAAGTTTCTAAAATATCATTTATCATATAAAAGCTAGATAAATATTGATGTGACAACTGGATGGGAACATTCTATTTCTATTTGTAGTGTTTTTTGTCAATTTGATGGCAACTCTTTTTTTGTCATTTGCATTGCTTTATGTTTTAAATTTGTATGCAAATATTTCGTAATCAGATAATACTTAATTTCTTGAAGGAAAAAATATAGATTTGTCTAAGTTTATTTCATTCCATTATTTGACACTTATTATTAAATGTTTAGTCCAACCACATGCAACTAGAATTTGCAGCGCATCCATGTACAAACACATACTCTCTAACATATTAACATACATATTGGCATAATCCTTGAACGTCCTCTAGGTGCAAGTGTTAGTTAGTCGATAGGCTACATATAGTGTGAGATTTGAGCCTGAAACAAGTCTCACACCTCAAGTCACTGTTGAGTTGTTGGAAAACAAGTTTCAGTTCTTGTTTAATAGTAAACCAGCTGCCATTTAATGGTAAAAGCCTCCAAAATATCAGGTAAAAGTCTCCAAAATCTCACTTATCACATAAAAGTCAGATAAATATTGATTTGACAACTGGATGAGAACATTCTATTTCTATTTGAAGTTGTTTTTTAGTCAATTTGATGGCAAATTTTTTTTCTCATTTACATTGCTTTATATTTTATATAGATATACAAATATTTCATATTCAAATAATACTTAATTTCTTAAGGAAAAAATATAGATTTGTCTAAGTTTATTTCATTTTATTATTTAACACTTATTATTAATTGTTTAATCTAGCCACATATCACTAAAATTTATAGTGCATCCATCCACACACATACTGTCTAACATATTAACATATATACAGTCTTCTATTGACATAATCCTTGAACCTCCTAGTGCTAATTAAATAAGATATGTTTTAACAACTGAAAGGTAATTTTGAATATATAGGATTTGCTTGATCATGAAATTTAGGCTTTACTCCCAAGGTCTATTATTTAGCTTTGTAAGGTTCTAAGTAAATCCCATATATATATAAACTAACGGCGTTTCCGGAACCTCCTGATCTTAGGGCCTCTGCAAAGGCTGAGCGCTGGATATTATCCTGTTGAGGGCTCGAATGACCACATTTTTATCACCAAATCAGTGAAGAGAGATGGAAACTTTTGTATGGTTGTTAATGGAGCTAAAGATCTACGGTGAAATCTGAATAAAGATGCAGGAGTTTTAAAATTGTACGAAAGTGATGTGGGTCCTCTTGCAATTCATACTGGTGATGGCACCAAACTTCAAAATGGCGTGGTTGTTCCTAAGGCTTCTGTCTGGGATGGTTTTTCGTCCAAATCTAGATCTTATATGGATCATAAATGAAGACAAAACTCTGGGCTTGTTATAGAGAACCAGATGGGAGGATATGTGAGATCAAGGGTTTCATAGACCCCACCATGGGAAGGAAGGCATTCCTTCAAGGATGGATGCCTCTTATTCACACAGTTTGTCTCCTAGATCTAGGCCTTCATGTAATGATTCAGATGTTAAAACTATGATAGGCGCTCTGCCATGGTAGACCCTACTTTTATGCAGAACACTGATCCTGTTTCGATCCGTGAGCCTTTCAAAAAAGATTGCAAGCTTCCTCCGAGGGGAAGGTTAAGTTTCTCACCTACAATAAAAGGTCCCTTGTTCTGGTGTTTGGAGAAGAAGTGAGAGCAAACGTGATTGAAGGTGAGGAGTTTTTTTTTTCTTCCAAATAATTTAATTGCGCCTGTCAATTACTTTTGGCCTGGTCTTCATGATTACATAAATGGATCTGAGATACGGCAACGGCTACCCAGCCCCTAGAATGCACTTAATGGGGATGAATAGCCATACATCATAACTGTTGTTCTTCCCATCCTCGACTAGTTAACTCACCGTGCAGTTCTTTGTTCCTCAGAAACTTAATTGGCAGCTTTGTACAGACAGCTGGAGTTCACTTAACATCGTTTCGAACAAATTAAACTCTGGTTTCTTGTGGAAAAATCAATGCTGTGAGATGAATGGCGGCAAGTTTCGACTGCTTTTTTGTTGTTTCTGTTTGAATCTCCTTTTTTCCAATAAAACTGCAATTTATTCTGAAAAAATCAAAGCGAGGAGAAGTTTATTCTATTTTTTTTGTTTTTTTCTATTTTAATCTCCTTTGTTTGGCGCCAAGCAGCTGTTCATGTTTTTTTCCAGCATTGAAGAAGAAAATAAAATGGCGATTAAACATTCTTGCCGCTGCTAATGATCTGAAAATAAAAATGAGTAAAAATGGTTGCTGTTAAGATTGATGTTTGTTGTTTGTTGTTTGCAGTTTGAAATGAGTTTTGTAGAAGTAGCCACCAACCAAAAGTATATAAAAACCAGATCATAAAGTTTTGAGATTACAGTCGATTGTAAGTGAGTTTGTTTATCAAGCACCTTTTGACCCCTTAAGCCTTACCCACAGGTCAAGATTGGCGTGGGAGAAGTGGCAACTTAAACAAGTGCAGAAAAGAAATACACTTCTTTTAGTGTTGGACAGTTGTTTCTCCATTTGTAGTTTGATGCCCTTTTTTTCTTAGCAAAAAAAGGCTCTTAATGTTTTCTAGCTTACCACGCCCACCCAAAAATCAAAACATCCAGTTTGGCTGTAGGCGTGATCTGTCCAGCTGAAGAATTCTATCAAATATTTTGCATACTTGCTGGAGTTTGGTTGTAGGCGTGATCTCCTCTTCAAACTATAATATTATTTGCTGCAGTAAATCAACATTCGGTTGCACAGGTATGGTTTCAATACTATATCATCATTGTAAAGAATCATTGGAAACTAGAAATCTAAAACTTAAGATTCTATATTAATTTATGAGGATTATCTTGATCAATTTATTAATCATAACTGATAATTATGTACATTTTGAAATCTTGATAATAATTTTTTAAAATTTAAACAAAAATAGATTTAGATCTAAATTGAAATTAATTATCCATATATTTCAATTATTTTATTTAAATATTTATGTGAACATTAGTTATAAAATTTATTTTAGTTACTAATCTCAAATTTTAAATTGCAAAAATTACTATTATTTAATTAATTATCTTAGACAGATTGTATTGAAATATATTAACACCAATTTTCTTATAATTATGAGAGTTCATAGCTTCTTGTGGAATCCTATTCAAAATTTATATGCTCTAGAAATATAAGATATTCTCTACTTATGTCTTAGGTTGTGAAAGCCTATTAGACTTAAACCAAAAAAATTATGTCGCTTTATTTAAAGATTTTATAAGATATTCTCTAATTATGTCTCAGGTTGTGAAAGCTCATTAGACTTAAACCAAAAAAATTATGTTCGCCTTATTTACAGATTTCTTTAATATTTCATTTCAAATTTAGGTATAGATTTTGAAGTGACATCAAACTTTCATCAAATTAGACCACTTTAGTCATTGAGGGAGCAATTTTATTCATAATTATCATGCCCAAGGTACACGTTGAATGAGGACTCATTCACACAACCAGAATACTTACATTTGCAATCATTACTGGTTGAGGTGTTACACTTCATCATAACATGATTGCAATTACAAACTAAATCTTTAATGTGGTCTTTTGTAGATTAAGGTGATATAGATTATACAATTATTGTATGTCTATTAATAAACAAGACAAAATCGTTATATTAAATTCTATTACATGTATATGAAAATCTAAACAATATATTTTTATTATTAATGATCACTGATATGATGATTATTTGATTGTATAAGATAAAATTAAAAAAATAATTAAATCATAAAAGCATATGAACATAGGATATATGTAAAGAAATCATTTTAGGAAAAATCTCCACGAGAAAGAAGAAAAGTATGTTTTAATCTTCAAAAAAAACAAAAATCAACATGCTAACAATATCTTCCTTTAAATCACTCTACAAAAATATTTCAACTAGTAAATAATCTTATTAATCTACTATCTCATGCCCCCAGTTAATAGGGAATGGAAGAATAGTACAACAATTGGCACTCAAAAATAGTATACCATCAAACCATGGTAAATTGAAAAAAATCTATTTACAAAATGAAGAGGATCATCTATGAGTAGTAAATATAACTCTAAATGAGTCATGAATAGTAAAAATAACTTTTGTACCAATAATAGATGAGATATTTGATTTTTAAATCCTTCATAATGGAACATATCCCAAGGTAGGAATCTACAATCAACACTCAACACTCAACTCATATGGAACATGCTATGCATATGTAATATGCACAACTAATCAATTCACATTTCCAAGTTGATATATTTTCTACAATAGCATCATAACCACCATTTTAAATCCATATCGTTCATGAATTCATATAACTAATACAAATATTGTTTAATATTAAAGATTGTATATATACATAGGATTTACATAATAAACATTAAAAGAAAAAATCTAGTTACATTAGAAGACCACACAGGGTCTTATTAGAATACTATATTCTTGATATAAGTTAAGTTAAGATGAAAATAAAGAGGATAGTAGGCTTTCCCAATCATGGAATTAGTATTACACCAACTATTGAGTTTTTTCTATCATTGTGAACCAATGAAATATATTTCCCATGGATGATCAAAATATATTTTGAGAATACACTCATTAGAAAAGACATCAAGAGTAATAAAAAGAGAGGAGAAAGAGCATAGACTAAGTGGTAAAAAAATATTCTCCTTTTATATATTATTTTGGTCCAAATTAAATTTAGTGCAAACTCCAAATGTAGTATCACCCACTTAGCATGGAATTTGGATAAGTAAATTTTAGACATAAGTTATTTAAGGGGATAAGATTTCACAATATTATGGTTCTTAACATGAAGTAAATAGTGATAAATCTTTTGGATAGTAAAAGTATAAGTTAAATGTTATTTTCCAAGCATAGTGTCATGAATCTCATCATTGGTTTGATACTAATATAAGAAACAAACATATTTTTTAAATCTTCTTTAAATTGACAATATTATTGAAGTATTTTGTTTACTATAGATCTCAAGGGGTAATCTTTTATACAAAAAAGAATAGATTGTCAAAATGGGAGATTATCAAGTATTAATTGATCAAGTGGAACAATATAGCTAGAAATATGTAACATGAGAATATGAAACATTCTTGCAACTTCCCTTCTACATTCAACCCTTCAAGGTCATAAACTTTAATTTTTCATAGTAGACAATATTATTCTTACACATCTATATTACTAGTTAAGTATATTGAACACATAACTTGATGTTAAACGTTTATATTTATTTAATGGTTATGTGATTGGTAGATGTAGATTCTAGTTCTTCTATATGTGAATTTGTAAAACATAATCCTTACATGTATTTAGTCAATTCATGTTCCTATAAATTATGTTGTAGGTAAAGTTCAATTTTCTTCATATTTTTTTATGAATGTATTTGACTTAACATCATAGGGTTTCACTTTAGGGTTTAAATATCTTCATTATATTTAAGGTTTTAGATTTATCCTTTCTAATATTACGCACCATCATTTTTAAGATTCTTTTTATGGTGTTATATTCCTATTAATTTATGTTTCATTGATATGTATTTTTGGGCCTGGGGTTTATAAATTATTGTGTCATTACTTTTTCTCACTATAATCACCCTTGAAAACCTTTAAGTGTTTTATCTTAAATCTATTTTCTTACCAATAATCTATCTATAAAAAATTACACATCATTCTTACACCTTTTTCCTTCTAGATAATTAGGATTTAAGGCAACCTATAAAACTACATAGTTTTGTGAAACCTATACCACACATCCTTGCATAGATCCATATTAGTACAATTTACATATGAGATTCCCATGATCCTTTGTCCTTGGTTTCTATTCATTCTTCAATAATTATTACTTTTTCTTATTTTTTGGATACCCAAGTACAATAGTCATATAATATGATTCTCAAATGTGGCATACTTATTGTATTATTTTTAGTTATCCTCATAGTTGGTAGTGTGCATATAGTTCATACAAAACTTAACTTCTATAATTGAATGAACCATTTTTGCAACTCCTTAGGTATTATATAAAAATTTCTATTGTCTCTAGTGCTACTATATTTAACGAAATCATAGAACTTACCTATATATACATGAATTATAATTATATCATGGAGTGAATAGAAAACTCAATATTTTTCATACAATTTTTTAACAAGATAGAGGACTACTAACCATCTTAATTTTATTCAGAATGGGCAGAAAGAGTAAATGGGAATCATTAATTAAACTAGATGTACAAGACATTCCCAACCAAGGAAATCATTTCTCGAGTGAGGACCTTGAATGGACACCTATTGGATACGATGACAATATGGACTTATGTGTTGCAATTCCTCTTGAAAGACTCCCTCACTTTGTCAAAGGTGAAGGTTTACTAGATAGTGTAGAAACAACATTTATACGTAAATATCATACAAAGAACAACACAACAAAACCTACTGACCACACTATCAAAATATACTCAAGGTTTGTCTAGATTAAATATAATTAGTAAGCATGTCTCTTTGTATTTAATTTTTTTTATATGAATTAATATATATATATATATATATTTTATTTCTGTGTATAAATAGATATTGGTGTGCTTTTGGTCCTGAGGATGAGAGAAATAAACCTGAAAGCATGAAAAGGAAACGAAGGTTTATCCAAAAAAGGGGTTGTCAAACCCACTTTCATGTTAAGGTCATGTATGGTAGACCACAAGTTGCGTTAATTAGATATAATGATTGGAGCCATTGTGATGCAACTAGTGAATTTTGCCATGGAAAGGATGACCCTTCCGGTGATCCAAGGAGTAGTTTTGCACCGAGGTTATCAAATGAATGCAAATCATATATCGAGTCTTTATTGCTAATGGGTGTGGGGATTGACACAATATGTGAACAACACTATCTAGATGGTGGTTTGACTAAGTTGATGAATAAGAGGGATGCATGTTTATTGAGGAAAGATGTGTTGAATGCATGGAAAAGAGTGTGTGCCATTCGATCCTAAAAGAATGAAGATGATGCAAAAAGTGTTAGTTTGTGGCATGCAGAGGAGAAAGAGAACTTCTTCTACTATAAAAGACCAAACACCATTGAAAATGTTCCATTTATCATAGGCATACAAACACCATGGATGTGAGAAATGATGGTCAAGCATTCACATAACTCAATCATTGCAATGGACTCAACATTTTCAACAAATAAATATGGTGTAAGTAAAACAACCTTAATTATAACTTCATGGATTTAATTTTATCATTGATTTATTATTTGAAAATATTAATTTATCAATGGTTTATTCATGTGTAGTATCAATTATATACCTTGCTTGTTTTTGATGAACAAGAGGCCGGAGTACCTATTGCATGGGCCATATCCTCAAGAAATAAAATTGAGGATCTAAATGAATGGCTAGCAGAAGTTTTTAAACAAGGAAAACAATGTCGAGAAGATTGGAATGTCAATGCATTCATGACAGATGATGCTAGTGCAGAGATTGAAGCCATCAGGTTTTTATTAGCCTTAGTTTCTATATTTAAACTTCAATCAATTTATTATAATTGATTAATGTTTAGTTTATTAAAATATATATTTCATAATTTATAGCTTAAACTAGTTTGAAATTAATATATATTTTTTTATAATGTTAAACTTATCAAGTTTTACAATGTAACTTGTAGATTGTCCTTTCAATGCCGAGTACTTTTATGTATTTGGCATGTACGCAGAGCATGGCTGAAAAATGTATTTAGGTAAGTCGATATTTAAGTAAGTTATATGGAAAATTATGTGTTTGAACCCTATAGATTGATATAATATTTTGAAATCTAGGTATGCCAGCAATAAGGATGTTGGTATAAACATGTTTAATAGATTGGGTGAGATCATGTATGCGATAAGTGACAATCCAAACAACACTACTCACCTAGTAAAAAATTTCATGGAGGAATTCAAAGAAGAGAAAAAATTTATTGATTACTTCCAGAAAACTTGGTGTTATGATGAAGGTCATATTGGTAAGTTTGTTAGATTATTCATTTTTTTTGTATGCATTTATATTTTTTATGTTTACTAAGACATTAATATGGTTTTTTGTATAGAAATGTGGGCAAAAAACTTTCGAAACTTCTTTCATGCAAATCAAGAAACCAATGCTTCCATAGAGTCATACCACTTCCACATCAAGAGTCACTATCTAAGTGATCGTTCTAAGAAATGTACAAGGAGAATGGATTGGCTCATCCATACACTTCTTCATAGAGTAGAACCATTTTACAAAAATAAAAGATATTTGCAGTTATCTAGATTTTTAACCAACTTTAAAAGATAAAGATATTACCTTACTGCACTAGAGAGGTCTAAAAACATACCTGATATAGATTGTTATCCATATGATCTCCTCCCCAACACATACAAAATAAGAAGTCAATCTGTTCCAACGAAATGGTATCTTGTTCAAAAATTTGGACCAAATTTACATGTATATGACTGTCAATGGGCAAAAAGGGGAAACACATGCAAACATGTGTTGAAGGTTTTAGATCTCCGGAGAAACATAAAAAATGAGCAAGATCAAGTTGCTGGTAAGAGTCATTTAACATTTAAGTATTATATTCATGATTTTACTGACTTATTATTTTTTCTCGAAACTAACTAAAATAATCTCATTGAATTACAGATGGTGTTACTCCATTGGTTGATGATGATGATGATGTAAGAGGAAGTTCTAGTCATGACAATAATACCATTGGTAATGTTGATATGATATTTATAATAAAATATTTATTATTTTTTACGATTCTTAAAACTTATTTAATGTTTTATTTTTATTATACCAGTTTGTATTCCACAAGAAGATCAAGATGTGATTGGTGTTGTCATTGGTGAAGACCAAATAATTGGTAAATTTCAATATCACTATTTTATCAATAATTTATGAAAATATTTTAATTTTTAATTTTTTGGACTTAATCTTATTAGTTTTATTACAGACGGTTGTAAATCATTCGATGCTTCTAATGATAACTTCCAAGAAGATGTTGATTATTTGAAGTCAGTACTCCAAGATTTACCAACTAGAGTAGATCAAAAACACATTTTTAGTCAATGTGTTAAGAGATTTAGAAAAGATCTCCAAACATCCATTGTTTCTTCGAAACTTACACCAATCCCTGGCTCAGAGGATATGCCTATGAAACGAATATCACCATGGTTTAGTCCAAGCAAAATGCGCAAACACCATTTTATTCATCAAAGAGGCAATGCCATTCATCAAGAGTTGAATGAAAGAGTTGGGGAGCATGAAGATTTTAAATTCCCCTCCATAGGTGGTAGGAAACAAAAGAAGAAAAAGGTTTCCAATCGTTCAGGCATAGCAATACAAGAAGAAAGGGTTATCATCAGGAAACAACAAAGTGAGTAAGTTTATTCAAAACTATTTTAGTATTTTGTATTGCAATAATTATTTCTTTTATATCACATATTAAGAATATGTCATTGTAGGTTTGGATGATCAAGAGAATAATCGAAGATGTCGATTGCCCTTCTCTATTGATTTAAACCAAACAACAACCGATGAAATGCAAATTATTGATGGTAATTTTCTTACTATTAAATGTTATATTTACCAATTCCTATTTCTAAACATTTTTCTATACTTAATCAAATAAATAGCAAATACAATTTGTGAAACTCAACCATCAATGCTTAGTATTATACCTGGTCAAACATTTCATAAAACTATTTTAGGTAATTTATAATTTTAATATTATTTTGATTAAGTATATATTGTAGTGTTACACTTAATGTTTTATCTATGTTGATTTATTGAATACATGTATGGCATTGCAGCTTTAGATGATCAACAAAACACTGGGCAACATAGGTTAGCATTTTCTATTGATTCGAATGAAACACCAACAACAATTGATGCAATACATGCTAGAGATGGTAAATAAATATGAATGATTTTCTATTTTTTTTAACTTTTAATTGTTAAATCAATTTAATAACTAAACTATGTAATTTACAGGTTTTGATGATATTACAATGGAGGATCATGTTCAACGCTATTCTCGATAATCAATACAGTTTATTGTACTTTCAAATTATATTGTGTATTAACAAAATTGGTTCATTGGCCTAATTATAAGAAATATATTGACATATGTTCATTAAAAAATGTATGATCTTGTGTAAAGTTAGGCTAGATGCTTCATGTGTTTCTTGTAATATTTAGGTTTCAGAAGAGTATGAAGTAAGTGGTTGAATATGTAATTGCTTACACATTTAAGTATTCAAAATCCACAAGTAATAAGGACGATTTTATGAAAATACTAATATTTTAACATGCCAATTATTTAAAGCAATATATTGCTCATAGTAGGCATCTTACACGAAAAATAGATCAAAATATCAAACTCAACTTATGAAAAACTCACATTAAAGTGATAATTTTTTGTAAAATATGCCAAATTGAGAGTATGAAAAGATAAACAACATATATTAATCATGCACAACACAATTTAAGAAAAACTAAAATATAGGGTTTGACTATCTCAATCACGTGAATTACCACCATTTATGGAAAGCATTAAGAATTAAGGATTTAGTTAAGAATTGTTGGCTACAATGAATGTAAAAAGACAAATGAGACAAATAAATTAGGAAAAGTCATAAAGACCTAGGAATATTGGAGAATGAGAATGGAAGAATGTGTATAGTGACTGATAATTACAGAGTGATTAAAAATATGACATATTGGAAAAATTTATATAGATGACAATAAAGGAAAAGGAATGAAACTCTACAATAGAAATAAATAGGACAACCCTTATTGATATGTAGTTTATAGGATTCAAATAGATTAAAATTTGTTCATAGAAAGGTCAATGGGTGACCAAAATTAGGTGGACCTAATTGTTTCCATGCATTTAAAAATCTAGTGGAACCTCAAGTGGAAGAAATGAGTAATATACAAGGTTTTAAAGTGGTCCACCTCACTTTCCAACAACAAGAAAGATGTATGTATCTTCTAGAAGTGTACCTTTAAGATAAATACAATCTAGAAGGCTTCTCAAATGATACTTCTCATAGAAAACCAAGTGATATGATACTTGTCAAAGAATGAGGAGGATCAACCCTAGCCAAGAAAAATAATCACAATCCTTAATTCAAGAGTGGATCTTGAGCAAGGAATTAGAGCACAAAAGTTTTATAAATAGATTAAAATACTTTATTCATGGATAGATAGATAGATAGAAACCATTAATAAAATAAATAGAATTTAGGGGAAAACAAATATAGTGATAGATAATCGCATGTACCTCCTATAAATATATCAAATAACACATTCAATGCACATGATTATTTAAGTGAAATAGAATAACAAATTTAAGGCCCCCACTATCCCATAGCTATCATCCATGAGATGTAAAATGGATTGGTAAAAAGGAACAAATTTATATGGAGAAAAACATGAAAGATAAATATTTGGTTATGGGCATGATTTGTTTAGGGTGAGGAGAGAAATTATTTTTATGGTAGTTTCACCTTTCTTCTCTTCACTAATAACACTTTCCTCTTAATTATTGAGTAGTATTCTCTCCCCATATTTTTTTCGCTCCAATCACATCATGAAATTGGAATGAAAAATAGAGGACAAATAAAGATGAGAATGGTAAATTTTAATAGTGGAAACACCAAATAAATAGAAAGAAGGAACTAACAATGAACCTAAGACCCAAGATCTTATTTTAAGTCTCCAAGTTTGTACAAATAGTATGAATGCAAGAAAGTAAAAATAGGAGGATACTTAGTGGTCATTGTAATTGTATTAAAAAAGGGAAATATCATAATTCAAAAATAAGTGATTCCCTTCTACAATTATGTCCCTTATTGAATTAATTTGAAAATTTCTTCATACATCATATATACAAAGAAATAAACAAAGAGGCGTGCACATTAGTAAATTAGGCAATATAAAGGGTTGAAGAGTGTATAATTTATACACAATTTGATCAATGACCTAGGATAAATTGTAATCTTATATGTGAAATAGAAAATTCAATTATCAAAAATTTAGAAGGAATAAAGAAAGATTAATTAATTCCAATAAAAATAATGGAGGTGAGTTACCATAATAAGGTAGTAAGAGTTTATATGCACTAACATAATATCCTCAATAAAAATTCATTAAGAATGAAGACATAGGGAGTAGTACTAACGATGGCAATGGGTTCACCTCAAAATACTTGCAACTTCATTCACAATTACCAACAAGATGGATATAATTGTGTTTTTAATTTTACGTAGAAACAAATGAATTTTATTGGGGCAAGCATAGAAAAGGGGCCAAAATTTATTTTTCAAATAAAAAGTGGCATTTTCCTTCATGTCATACAATAGATTATGGGGGGCACATTCCTATATATGGATCATAGGTATGAGGTTAACATAGACACTATGCCCAAGTTTATTGTAGTAATGTTTAACTTGGAAGATGATAAGGACACCATAAAGGGAATGGTGAAAGTATTGATAAGGAGTGTTTTCTTGCAAAAAATTAGAAGTTATAATATCTAAGTAGTTTATGAAGAAAATATATCTTTGATTGATAGGACAATGCTACTAAGGAATTTTGTAGTTGTATAATAGTGGCAACCCTTTATCAAAATATGGTGGCCAAAGTATTAATATAAAGTTACAAGAAATTGATGAAGGGAATTGAATTTATAAAATGGAAAATGGGATGGAAAATAAATGAAGGTATTGAATGTATGAATGTACTTATAGATAATAGCTCTAACATTGAGTAAAGAAAATGAGTTTTTTGAATACTATGTATTTGGATAGATAAATATGTAAAGTTGGATAAACAGTTAAGGATTTGTAGAGAATCCTTTGTATAAAGGTAAAAAAATTAATTATAAATTTGAACCAAAAATAATGAAGTTTTGCTATGTAATATAATGTGAGTGGTCCGGTTGATTGCAATTTATTGATAAAAATAATCAACCCTTAAGGTAGACTATATAGCTATCTATTCAAAGACATAAGTAATTGTTCTAGGTTTAGAAAATTTCTTTAAAAGTTGTGTCAAGCATGGGGCAAGTCAAGTTGTGGTTGAGGAGCTATAATAGTTTTTCCAATACTAGAGTAAACAACCAAAGTTATTGGAGGCTAGCTATTGGCTGCTAATTCCTCTTTATTAAATTAAATTTGTAAGCTATTTACATGTATAAATTTTCAAATTTTCTTAATATTATTTGATCCAAAATTATGGGGTCCAAAAGAGTAAATTTTAACTGGTAAAATTGGCACATGACTTGAAAGGAAATAGGTTAAATATACCACATTTGAAAAAATAACATATGCAAACAAAGATTACCATCTACAATAAACTTAATCTTTTCTTCTTGTAACTAAAAAATAAGACATGCTATTATACATATTATAGTAAATCAATATATAATACAAAAATAATCAACTTCTTTATCACTAATAAAATTATCTCCTTCCATAAACCTTTTTTTCCTTTTATCTTAAATTTACATTTCTCACTATCTATCTTAATACAAAACTTCAAATCCTAACCACCTCATGCTTTTCCATTTGTCCTCCTTTACCTTGCTCCATTTCCCTTCTTTAAAAATAGGTATTATATTGATATATATTAACATCAACTTATTTTCCAAATGAATTACTTAATAAATTACCCATAAAATATATTTAGCTTATTAAGAAGCCTTCGTTCATCTATAAAGACAATGGCATTACAGAAAAAACGAAATTCACTCCCAAAATAAGAATTTTAAAATAGAAAAATTTGTACGTATATGCGTGGTAGTTGAAAAATTATGGACCGTTTCCCACCATTTTGCCCCTTTTTGGCCAATATTATGGACGTCAGAAAATTCTGTAAGTTTAAAATGATCTGCGCTGAAAATGAAAACAGATCGGCACCAAGAAAAGGAGGTTAAAACAGAAACAACAATAAAAAACAGTCATCTCGTAGCGTTGATTTTTCCACGAGAAATTGGAATTTAATTTGTTCGAAACTGTGTTAAGTGAACTCCAGTTGTCTGTACAAAGCTGCTAGTTAAGTCTCCGAGGAACAAAGAATTGCACAGTGAGTTAACTAGTCGAGGATGGGAAGAACAACAGTTATGATGTATGGCTATTCATCCCCATTAAGTGCATTCTAGGGGCTGGGTAGCCATTGCCCTGAGATACTTGGGAGCCCATCACGTAGGGTAACCTAGAGATTTACCATTGTGCATGGGATTTTTTATTGCTTTTTTTCATGTCATGAATTAGAATGTTATTTCATGTGTTCATTTCTGATTTTGGGGATAACACTCACTCTTATTCAAATTATGACATCTTATTTTCAATCCATCTATTGCATCTTTCAAGGTTTTGCCTATTTCTATTTGGGTTCGCCTCTAAAATCTCCCACTTGTGTTCTCTATTGATCCATGCTTTCAAGTTATTGATGACTCTTTGTGAAGCTTCTCGATGACAAATATAAACATTTCTAATTTTACTCATACAATCTTTGCTCATATTTAATATGACTTAGACATTTCAAAAGCTCTTACTATAAACATTACTCTAAAACTTGATAATCATAGTGGGAGTTAGCCTATTTATTTTTGTCATAGGTGTTATGGAACAAGTCATTTTTTAATAGAAGGCTCTAGTTCCAAATGCAACTTAGCTTGCTAGGCTTCATGGTGGAAAGATTTTCTTCCCCATCATTTTATTATTGAAGGCCCATCAAGAGAATCATGGTTCTCATCTAAGCATGCATAAGACTTGAATGAGTCACCCAATATATAAATATTATTAGAGCGTCTTTTAGAGCTAAATGCATCCTCTCTAGTTAAGAAAGAACCAAAATATCCTATAAGGATGATAGCTATAGTAATTAACTCAAAACAAAATCAAGAGAGTCAACAAAAAAGACTAAAGTGGTATTATACCATGTTGAAGGATTTTTAAGAAGATGATTTTCCATAAGCAATGGAAGGTTGATCTACATATTTAGGAAAATACCTTGTGCAATGTGGTGAGCAAGTAATTTTATCTCTAACTTCTATCATTTCTTAAATCTTGAAGCCTAGTACACTTGTAGAAGCCAAAGTGAAGTATGAATTGGAAGTTTTCATGAAATTGGAGTATGATGCCTTGATAAAAAAATCAGACTTGGGTGTTGTTGACATGTTGCCCACAAGAAGAAATATGTTGGTTGCAAATGAATTTATAAATTGAAGTGTAAATAAAATGGCTCTTTAGACAAGTATAAAGCTCATCTTTTCACAAAGGGATATGCACAAGAGGAAGGGGTAGAGTATGAAGAAACCTTTGCCCCTACTATAGAGATGGTAATATATTAGTTGGGTATCTCCATTGCTACCCAATTTGAATGGAAGGTGTTTTAAATGGATGCCAAAATTTCCTTCTTGAAAGGAGACTGGGAGGGACATGTCTACATGAATCAACCACAATGTTTCTAGGTTCCAATAGAAGGAGATTGAGTTTGTAGGTTGAAAAATTCCTTGTATGGACTCAAGCAATTTCCTAAAGCTTGGCATTTTAAGATTGATTGATATCTTAGAGGTTTTGATTTTAGAGAAAATATTTCAAACCCACACTCTATTTCAAATTTAGTGGTGGTGACATAGTGATCTTAATTTTTTATGTTGATGATCTTGACATCACTACAAGCAATACTATTTTACTTAAATAGGTGAAACATGATGTATGTTCAATTTTTAAAATGATAGATCTCTAAACCCACTTTCACTATTATTTCAATGTAGAATGTTCACAAATTGATCACAATTTTTTTGCATCAAAAACAAAGTATGCCAAATCTCTTTTGAACAAATCTAGAATGATTAAATATAATTGTAGATCTACACCTACATAAGTTTGTTTAAATCTCTCAACTAAAATTGTTGTATCACTAGTAAATGAAATAATGTATCAACATTTGGTCTATAGTTTTATTTATCTTACTACCATTAGATGATAGCCATTTTTTTCAGCCAATTATCTTTCTTTATTCGTGTCTAAGCAAGCTACAAAATGAGTTCTTTGATATATGGAAAGTTCTCTTAGATTTGGCATTCTATACAATCAATATATAACTTTATGCTAACAAGATATGCTAACTCTAGTTTGATTGGCAATAGTTAGGATAGGTTGTGAGATAATGTGGTTACAAAGGGTATTGCCAACTATTCAAAAAGATTAAATGACATCAACCTCACTTTTCTATGAAAACCAAAGTGTTCGTACCATCACAAAGTGTTTAGTCTATAATAATATAAGCAAGAATATTAAATATCATCACCATTAAATTCTTTAGTAGGTTGATAATGAATAATTTTATCTTTATTGGTGTCTTACAACTAGGTAGATTGTAGAGAGAATTAGCAATGTAATAATTATAATTAGGTCTCAAGCATTGCACTCTACTAGAGGAATCACTTAGAAAAAGATTGGGATTATTCTAGATGATATCAAGACTAGACTTTTGGTAAATGCATGGAAATGGGGGACAAAAAAGATATCAAAGGTAGCAACTTTTTTTGACATCAATTAGATTTAAATATCTATGAAAAATTGAGATGTGGCTAATATTAGGAGGATAAAATTTTGAGTTCACATGAAAGGGTTCATATTTTTATAACTAAAATATAATAGACCATTTGGTGTGCACCTCATTTTCTTGTTGTACTAATTATTTTTAAAAATTGATTGGTGGAAAGATAGATGAGAACTAACACTACAACTTTATATACATTGAATATTTATTTGTGGTGATTTTTCAAAGTGAATGCATCATGAAGAAATTATCACTAAGAGTGCACATCATACAACTTTCACAAATATAATTAAAAATGTAAACTTAGCTTAGAGCATATAATAAAGTGTAGAATAATATTTTTTAATTTGGATAAATAGATCAAAATTTGCGAAGATAAATAAATACATATATATTTGAGGAATATGAAGACACCATTAAATAAAATAAAACCAAATACCATAATACATTTAAAATATTAAAAAAATTATATAACTAGAAGTCTCAGAAGTTGCTTGTTATTGTGGTGGTGGTTTCATGAAATATCATTGTAAAATGTGTAAAGTTAATGAGGTTAAAGTTTATATTCATTTTTGTATGTTTAAAACACATATTTATGAGTTAACAAGGGCAACCAACCCCTAGGCTTGAAAATCCAAGCTTAATGGGTGAGATTTTTAAAAGAATTAACATTTTCAAAACACACACACATTATAATATGCATGCATTACATTCTCCATTATTTAAAATCTTAAAAGATATAATCCATAACAAATTTTAAAACATTTTTTACTTAAAGTATCCAATTTAGAAACCTTTTATCCCTCATATTGGTGCACTTAATCATTTTCTCAACTCCATGGCTACCTAGTTAGACACAATCTATGTTTAAAATACACACTATAAGGCTTAAAAAACTTGGCTTCCTTTTATTGAATATGTTTTAGGAATGGAACTCTAATGATCAAAACCCACTTAATTAGGCTAATATCTCTAGTCTTGAAGAGGTAAGTAAGACCACTTCATTGATGTTGCTGGCATAAGATGAAGAGATTAAGGTATAAGGTTATAACATGGCATGTTAGCAACCATTATAACCTAGGGGAAAACATAAGTATGTCTTATAACTTTTAATTTAATTCTTATAACCAAAAGGGGGTTATAATTACTATTATCCTCATCTTAATTGGTGTGGGGGTGGTAGCATGCATCACCACAAACCCCTACATTCAATAATAGCCCAACAAATATCAATAACTTAATTGTTTTAGCAATGTAAATATTTATGGTGTGATAGTTTTAAACTCACTACTGCAATCAAAACCTTAGTACCGCAAATAACCAAAAATTCCATACCATTAACCAATTCAAGAAATTTTCCACCTCTTGATAACAACCATGTTTAAAATATCATCACAAACTCCTCAAAATCCATTACCTATCCAAATTATACGAAACCCTAATATTAATATATCTTAACTAGTGTGGCAACAAAAAATGTACTCCCTTCTTGGAGATAGTACAATTCCTTGCCTAATTTGGACCTATTTTGGTACCCTTGCATTAATTACCATGTAAATCATCATTAATAGGCCCCTAAGACCCATTATTTTGGATCTTGAGGCTTATTTAAGAAAAAACCTGACAAAATCATTTAAAACATCAAAATCTTGAAAACCCACCTCAAAAAGCTAGGGTGGGACTCATTCATCGCCTTGGGCGAATGAGTCCCCATAGGTGGGCCCATTCACCACCTTGGATGAATGAGTCTCATTTGGGGTCTTTTTAAGTTTTGAGGAAAAATACATTTTTAATTCAAATTTTTGGTTGAGGTCAGCCTTTGAGATCTAAATAACGGTACATTAGGTGTTAATGCACATATAAGAAAGTTTCTAAGTCATTTTTATCATCTAAGAAATCTAAGCAAGCATTTTCAAGAGAAAATTCAAGAGATAAGCATCAAGAATCTTCAAGTATTTTTTGACAAGAGCATTCAAGTTTCAAAAGCAAAAAAAGTTGAAGTCTTGGAGCAACATTAAAGTTTTTTTTTAGGTCTTAAATCTCACTTTCATTCAAGATATAGCATTGTCAAGGGTTGATCATGGTTTTCTATGGTGAATCATGATGGATTCTAGGTTGGGAAGATGTAACTAGCCATCAAGCCAAGCCTAAGGACTTATTTCCTAAGTGATTTCATCCTCCATTATCACTCTACTTTCAGCCTAAGAAAGGTACAAGTATTATTGAGACTCATTTGGGTGATTAGAGGTCTCACAAAGTGAGTCATTCATTGTTGTATTTTCATTCATGCATCATATTCTTACACATTAGAATATTGTTGCATTATGTTTTAGATTTATTAGTCTTAGACACACTTAAGGCTAGGATTTATGTTCACATTTACATTCAAGTTCCATTATTTTCATCAAGGTTTAATTACCAGACTAGGGGTTTGACCGAGGAAAACCCCCCCATAAGAAAATCAAGTCTATATTATGTTTTGGAGGTATTTGCTTAGATTCAGACATAAAAATTAGTTTGAAAGGAAAGGGTAGATATTGGAGCACAAATTTGAAATTTAAATTCTCAAAAAAGTGGAATGAGACTGACTCATGAGAAGTGGCGAATGACTCCCACTACATGTGTTTTTAAGAACTGTTTGCAGATTCAAATACCCTTTTCCCCAAAACCGGTTCTTGTGCAGAAATCCAAATCTGGGATTGATTCACCCAGATTGGTGAATGAGTCCCAATAGGTCAAAAAGTAAATTTTTCTAGCTTTTTAGAGCTCCATTCCATCATCTCTAGATTTCTAGGTGCACACATTCCTTTTTGTAGATTTTTGTCTTGTTTCACTTGCATTTCGAGGTCATTTAGTGAAGCTTTGCATTAAATTAGGGTTTTAAATTTCATTTATCTTTCCAAGTTCTTACTTGGTGGTGAACCCCTTATTAGTTTACATTCAACCCCTAGGACAACCTTATTGCAAGGTCTCTTTCTCTGTTGCATTGAGATCTCTAGGGTTATCATTGAGTGGAATATCTTGAAATTGGGGGTGCTCTATGTCCTCAAACATATGATAGCATACATCTTCCCCATTTTAAGAGGTTCCATTTTGGTTAACCTACATTTAGAACATCATAATTCTGATTTGGAGTGCATTCTAATCTTAGATTTGACTTGCATTAACATTGCATTAGTTAATTGGCATTCTAGGGTTTCAAATTTTGCATTAGTGAAAGATCATATAGATTGCACTTTTTTATGTCTCATTTCATTGAAAATCAAACAAAATTTGCATTTGCATTTAGTTTTCAGATCATAAAACCTAAAAAAGAATAAAAAGCAATTAAAAATTTCTATTTTTTTTGGAAAAAATCCCTACAAGACTCATTCACCACCTTGGATGAATTAGTCCTAGTGCAAATTATGAACTACATTTTACAGAGTTAAATTCCCTATTTTAAATATTGTATGTGATGTTAAAATTTTTCTGTTTCAGTTTACATACTTTTTGTTACATTCTAATCATTAGAAGTAGCATAATTTACATTCATTGCAATTGTAGATAGACTTAGACTTGTGCACTTTTCATTTTCAACATTAATTCATAGTTCAATTAGATTAGATTACATTTGGCATATATTTTACCAAAAACAAGACCTAACACCTAATCAACTTGGTGAAATTATAGTTATTTGACTATGTCAAATCTCTCTTTCCAAGTTAACGTAAGCCTCAAGCCTTTTAGTAATGATGACTTTGACATATTAGATGAAGCCCTTGAGGATTTCATCTCACAAACTTCATCCACTAAGGCTTGTTATGAAAAACCAAAAATAAGAGACATTAATGTGATTCAACCTCAACTTATCCTTTATCCACCTTCACACAAACCTCAAACTCAAAACAACCCTCTTTACACTCTTGAACCACCTAAGAACAATGTTTTGCAACAATCAAGAAATACTACCATTTCTCATACATACAACACTAGAAACAATCCACAACCGAAAAAACTAACTTAGGAAACATTACCTTTGCCAAATCCCATCTTGCCTAAAACTCCTCATTTACCTCTGCATAGTGGGAAGGAGTATGATATTGTTGAACAACTTAAGAATACTCCTGAAATTATATCCCTATGGGACCTAATTCGCAATTCACCTAACTATCACACTATGCTTCAAACAACCTTACAACAAGTTGTGATCCCTCGTAATTCCAATGCAAGTGGTGTGGCAACTCTAATACAAGGAATGAATACTGTTAATGTAGACATTACCTTTCGTTAATGTGAGCTCCCTCCCTTGGAAATGAGAAAGAGACATTATGCCTTCATGATAATAGCCAAATTCAATAAAACATGAATAAAAAGGACCCTTGTTGATAATGGCTCAGCCCTTAATGTGTGCAGCGTGAAACTTTTAGATAGATTGCTCATGGAAAAATAAAAAATTGAACCCGAATCCTTATCGATTCTAGGATTTGACAATGTAGGAAAGAAATCGCTCGATATGATTACTTTACCTATTACAGTCAGAAAGACTACCTTACAAACCTTGATTCATGTAATGCTCAATAATCTTACATACAATATTCTTTTAGGAAGACCGTGGAGTCATGAGATGCATGTGGGGCCTTTGACCCTTCATCATATCATGAAGTATGTCTATAAAAATAAGGTATACCAAGTTGAAATAGACCCCGAGCTTGAGAGTTGTTTACAAGATGGAAAAATGAATGACAAGTCCTCTAAGCACATTAATTCTAACATCAACATAAAACCTATTAAAGAGGAGAAACAAGAAACATAAACAATGTCAAAATTATTGGATGATGATTGGAATTCTTTGGAATTCACACCCTCATTTATGGGAGAGTACATAATCACAATAAATAAGATGAGAAGAAAAACAACCAATGGTAATAAAGAATTCAGAAGAACAATCACAAGTATCTACCTCATCCACTTTAGAAGAAGACACAAGTTATACAACAAAATTTGATGAGATAGATTATCAAGAACCACCAAACCCGAAAGAAATGGGAAGAATTTATGGGAGAGGTTATGAACTTATTAAAAAATTGGGTTATAGTGGAAAAGGAGGTGGAAAGAAAGAACAAGGCATCCATGTTCCTGTAGAACCTAATACATAAGAGACAAAAAGTGGTTTGGGATAGTGTCCTTTTAAGATTATGCAAGCAACAAAGAGACCCTTGTTAAACATCAACACCATCATGTGTAATCCTAAAAAAACTCTCACCTTGAAGCATCCATAATTGATTGATATAAATTGTGATGAATCATTGGAGTTTTTCGAAGATGAGGAAGCCTTGAAAGAAATTATAGGATTTTATAAAAGAACATTCACTCCTCCTAAAAAGAGATGCCTTACATCTGCTATGATTAGTACCAAGCAAAAAGATGGAGAAGAAGAGAGTAGTGAAGTTGACATGAACAAAGAAGAATACAACCTTGAATTTCCAAAACAAAATGCACTTCCTTTTGGAGATAAAATGGACATTTAACAATGAAGACAAAGTGATTAAGATAGGAAAGTGCCTTGACGATGATGATGAATGAGAAGACCATGCAAATTTTCTTCATGACTTTCCCAAACTCTTTGCTTGGACTTATTCAAACATTCTGAGGATTGAACCTAAGATTGTAATATACAATATAGTCCTCGCTGAAAATGCTAAGCCCGTTAGACAAAAGATTCAAAAAATGAACCCTAAGCTATCCTTATTAGTTAAAGCTGAGATTGAAAAGCTCCTTGAAGCTAGTTTTATAAGACCTATAGATTATTCTCCTTGGATCTCGAACATTGTCATAGTCACAAAATCGGATAATAGTATTAGGATGTGTATGAACTTTTGTGATCTGAATAAAGCATCTTTAAAAGATGACTTTCCCCTTCCTAATATTGACATGATAGTAGACTCAACTACAAGACATGCTTTGTTGTCATTCATGGATGGATTTTTCAGGTACAATTAAATATTTATCAACTCTCAAGATCAATATAAGACAACATTTACAGTAGCTTAGGGAACATTTTTTTGGGTAATGATGCCTTTTGGATTGAAAAATGTGGGTGCAACATATCAACGAACAAAGAAATCATTTGATATTTCTTGATTACATACATAATATTTTGGAAGATTACGTTGATGATATTCTAGCCAAATATTTAAGAAGACAAGACGATGTAAATGTTCGTCAAAAAATATTTGAGCGAATACAAAAATACAACATGAGATTGTTCAAATCCAAAAAAGTGTCTTTGGTGTAGATAGTGGAAAAATTCTAGGGTTTATCATATCTCACAAGGGCATCTAGGTGGACACAAAAAATTGATGTTGTAGTTAACATGCCACCTCCTAGAAACATCTCTCAATTACGCACTTGGTTGATCCGACAATATTGGTTTATAATTATTGGCCAAATTGGACACTAAAATAATTTTTTCTAACTAAATCTTCACTTTCAAGCACCTATAGCCACTACAACAAAAATTACAATTAGCACCTAAAATAGCACTGGATTTTAGTGCATTTGAGTTCATGATTTGGGCACTTCTGTTGGCGCAAAACTCAGTGCAAAATGGTATGTTCACTTCGGCGCCGGATTTAGCACCGGATTTAGTGCCAGATGTAGCACCGGATTTAGTGTAGGATTTAGCACTGGATTAGCACCGGATATAGCGCCATATTTAGTGCTAGGTTTGGTGCTGAATTTTGTTACTTCTAGTTTGGCTTTTGATTTTTCTTCTAGTTTTTCTTCTTGTGTTGCTTCCACGTTTTCTTCCAGTTTTGCTTCCAGGTTTGCTTTCAATTTTGCTTCTAGTTTTGCTTCCAGGTTTTCTTCCGGTTTTGCTTCTAGTTTTGCTTCTAGATTTGCTTCCAATTTTACTTCCAATTTACTTCCAATTTTTCTTCTGATATAACATCGCTTTTTGTATCTAGCTTTGCTTCCATTTTTGTGTCTTTTGTTGTTTCTAATATGGCTTCTATTATTGCATATTTTGTTGCTTCTAGAATTGCTTCCATTATTACTTATTTGTTTGCTACTTGAATTGCTTCTATTTTTGCTTCCTAGATAATGCCAAGTTTGCTTCCAAGATTACTTCTAGTTTTCTTCTAGTTTGGCTTCCATTGTTTCTTCCTTTTTTCTTCTAAAAATGCTTCTTTTTTTGCTTCCATTTATTAATTTAATATGTTTTATTTCAATTTAATTAGTTAAATATATCATGCCTCTTAAATAACTCATATGATTAAATAACAAGATAATTATTATAACATTATCATCATTTACAATTAAAACAAGTGAGTGAAATATCTATAAAACTAGATCAAAACAAGTGAGTCAAATATCTATATAAGTAATCAAAACAAGTGAGTCAAATATCTATATAAGTGATTAAAACAAGTGAATCAAATATGACACTAGATTAATAACATGTCAAAATGATACATGTCCAACAGTCGACATCAGTCAAAATGATACATGTACAAATCATATAAGTAAAAATGATAAATTATATAGCTCAAAATGATACAAGTCAAAATGATACATGTCCAAATGATATAAGTCAAAATGATACATGTCAAAATGATACAACTCAATGATATGGTACTGCAGGCTATGAAAATGATACATATGATAGTAACCTTGAAAAGAGGCATCATAACGATATATCAACAATGATCCATGATGTAGTTTATATGATCATGAATGTCACTAGATACTACTAGCAATTGCCTCATCGTCATGATCATGATCATCATCGACCTTGGTGTCTTTTATATCTACGTCATCATCATCCTCTGCCATGTGATTTGTACTAGAACCAACATATTCTGGATCTATATCATGAGGATCATCTTGATCTTTTAGAAAACCCGTGTTTTGCAAAAAAAAAAAAACACATTTAAAATGAAAATTTATTATTTATTTCATGCACTAATTTATTTTTATGCTATGTATCTAATATTACAACATGTGAAACAAAACCATAATCATATTACATCATATCAAAGTTCACATACCATAATAAAATTTCAAAAAAATTACAACTAATATGTCATTCCAATGATGTAAAACATGCAGCAATTCTAATAAACATTAATAAAATATGCCAGCATTTTGTGGAAGAGGAAGAAAGATGACTGGAACTCTGGAGGCCCACCCTAATGGATTTTGGTATTCAACCATGAGATTAGAAGAGAGAGCTGATATCATGTATCAAAACATTAACCATGCATTCTTCTAGCCAGCGGAGAAGGAGATAATTAATTTTCTTCATTTTCATTTGCATAACCATATCATTTATTTACTTATTTACTTATTTTGCCAGCGGAGAAGGAGCAGAGAAGGATGGCTAGTTTTAATTTTTTACTAGGAAATTTTTTACAAAAAAATATGCATCACATCGGGACATGAGTCCTCTACTTATATCTAAAAGATTATAAAAAAATATTATCATTTTATTGTGGTTAGGGTGGTCAGACAGACACCTACTTCTTATTTTTACCCTGAAATTTAAATTCTACTGCATTGAAATTTCAAATTTTCACCAAATAGATTTAAAAAATAAAATATAGGTATAGTAGTTTAGAAACTAAATTCAATTTGATACATATTCTATTTTTACATTTTTTTGAAATAATATAGATAACTTATTCAATTTTTTACGGGAAGTTGTCTTAACTCTTATTTTCTATCTTTTTATTGCCACTTAAGGGCCTATTTTTTCCATGATGATCCTGCACATACCCAAAATGAAAATTAAAAGTAGTTAATTCATATAATATATGTACATTAAAGAGTTTATGGTGCAAAATTATTTGTGGTTCCTTCTATAGCTAAATTCTACACTCATTTTAGGCATCAAGAAAATGCAACCTACATAGAGTTTGTGTGACATTGTTTTTTCCCTAGAATCCTTTTCAAAATCATCATCCTCAACCTGATTTAGGATAAAAAATCATGATGCAGAGCATCAATACAACACAAAAAACTTTCAAGGGTGCTTCTGACCCAAACTCAAAACATGAGAAGATCCACTAATCCTTCACCAAGTTCACTACATTTTCACTTGATTCTTCATTGCTAAAAGGCATAAATCCATCAAATCTTGATTCTTTGCTCTTACCAGACCCAATTTTACCTTAAACATATTTTATTTGACTAAATCAAAACAAAAACTCATTGAGAAACCTCTGAAACAATCAACTCATCAGACATTCACACGAAGACACCCAATTCACACCTTGATTTCATATTGCTACAAGCACTAAAACAACAAATCTTGACTTCAAAAATTTACCAAGTCCCAAAGACATCTTAACCATCATTATTATGACAAGAAAAATCAATATCACTTCCTCATAACACAATTTCATTAGCTTCACAACTTCTTGCAGCCATGCCCTCAATTTCTTGTAATATTCCTTCATAACAAAAATGGGTATATCTTTTGACCCTGATTGAATCTCCCAAGACCAAATATATTTATAAGGACCCATTATGGCCTAATTAAACATACTTCAATTTTAGGTGCTATTTTTTTGAAAAAAAATAGAACAATAGATTGTCTACAACAAAATGCACCAAATTAGGTCAAAATTACAAAGAGACTACCAATGAATCAACCAATAAACACCCCAAACCCCTAAGAAGTAGTATAAAAGGTATCAAAAATTAAGAATCAATCATTTTTAGGGACTAAAAGGCTCCACAAAATGCTGAACCTCAAAACCCTTAAGTGTAGGCTTTTCAACACAAAATGAATGAGGGTTTATTGGAAATGCATATTGTAAACCTCAAAATTAGTTGCCACCTCTTCCAAAACATTTTTTAATGTCTCCCCAACCTTATTTTATAATCATCTAGCTTGTATACATGCTGGATCTCCTTTATCACACTTGTAACCATCAACTTCAAGGGAAAATCATAGAAATTCTGATAAGAGCAACATCAAAATTTTCAATCTTAACTCCCCTATTCCTGTACACACTCAATTCACTATAAAATATATAAAAAAAATCCCTAAACAATCCATCCCACCATTCTACTTGACCTACATTAGTGGGATGAGAATGATAATCTTCACAAGACTCTCAAACCCTTGACTGGGTTTACTGTCAAAACACAAAAAGTTAGCCTCTAAAAACTGATGGAACCTCTTTAAAACTCCTTTAATTGATTATTAAAACCTTACACCAAGAAAACACAATAATTATAAGATTACGATCCGTACATGGACTGGTTCAAGAGTTTAAACACTAAAAATATAGGAAACATGGATTTTATTAAACAATATGTTTCAAGAATACAAAAGAATGAATCTTTGTTCACCTTCAAAATACTTTTTATAGATGTTTCCCCTTCAACAACTGAATTTTAAATTACCTACATCAACCTAACCCTTTACTTTCCCACTTTGTCTCTTCATATTCTAATTTTTTTTGCCTTTTTTCAAATTTAGCAACTTTTAGCATTTTTTTTTGCAATTTTGCTTTTTTTCATCCTTTTGACACCTAAAACCTATTTGAGACTCAATTACAATTAAATAGGCCTTATCATGACCTTCTACAATGATTTTACAATTGGAAATTCAATTTTTTACAATTTTGACTAGTGGAGGCATATATTGAACAAGGTGCTCCTGCACCACATCAATACTGAGCAAATTAACAAAAAATCAGAAGTGAATAATACATAATCTATGTTGTAAAGTTAAAAATTCTTACAAAAATACATATAAAACTCCAAAATATTTTCCATTTTTTCTCTAAAGTTAAGTCCAATCAACCAAAGCAAGAAGCATATATCTTATTACTATTTAAATCAAAAGAAGATATTTGATATACAATTCAAAACATCAACATATGAGATAATTTGTTAAAGTACATGTTATCCTTCAAGTATTGATTCCTTGATAAACTCAATTTGGTCCTCAAATACATACCTGTCACAAGTTTCAAAGGAATCTATCATGAGAATCTAACCATGACCACATGTAACAATCTAAAACATTCATAATTAGAGACAAGTGCTTTAAAAATTCTACTACACATTGATGCATTCTTCATGCTGAAATGAGTGTTTAGAGCTATGATAACCACATTCATGTCTTGAGGGAATCTCATTGTCTAAGGAAGAAGTCAAAGTGCCTTGGAGTAACAATATCATTCAACATCGACCATATGGTGTCTACATTTAAATAATTCAGAATAGTCAAGTTCATTGAAATGCACCTTGTGATTGGAAAGAAACAAACCATAACTCACTATAAATTAATAGGAATCTGGCAAAGAAAGAGAAAACAATCCCTTGCAAACTAATTACAAATTAGTAGCCTGAGAAGCTTCTTAGAGGCTTACACAAGTGATCTTGCAAAAATATGTGTTTGTGTCTTTGAAGACCTTCAAAGCTCACCATGATTTGCATCAATCATTTCCATTTTTGTCTTGTTTAGAGAAAAATGAACATACAAAAAAACAGTGTGATTGTCTTGTGAAGCGGGTTTTGAAAAATGAAAAAGTAAAATACTTGCAAGAAAGGAGAAGGATATGCAAAATATTACAAACCCATGGTTTAGGGTTTCTGGGCCGAGCCCCAAATGTGGAAGGATTTATTTTTCTTTTTGAGAAGTGAAAGATCATGCCAAAAGGCTTGCACTCATTTTTCTGAGAGCTCGTATTTGCAATAGGAGTCACGGGTTTTCAGAAAACCACAGATCAAAGAAAAACCCAAAATACCATTGAATAGAGCCCACAACCATAATCATGGAGCCATGAAGGAGGCTCAAAAATATAATAAATAAAATTTTACACTCTGTTCTTTTTGGAAATAGAAAAAATATTCTAGAGAGGCGGCAACCAAGCTATCACTAGGAAAGAGAAAAAATGCAGAAATAAAAAAATCTTTCATCATTTGATCAAACCAAATATGGAGAGTATGATTTGTTTCATTTATTTTTATAGTGAGCTGAGTCTAGAGAAGTTGAGCCAACATAGAAGGGTTAAAAAATAAGGATGCATGGCATAAATAAAACACCCATTAATTCATATCTATTGAGTCCAAATCAAGCTTGTTTTGACAAAAAACGAAGGTAAGATACAAAGAAATGGCACATAGAAACTTACTCAACTTCTTGTTGTTTGAAGAAATGTGAGCTTCAAAAGTTCTTTGATGTTAGCCTCAAGACAAGCAAGGCATCAATAGAGTAAAGCAATAGAAAAATGCATGAGAATCCGATAAGGAATGTATTTGAAAATGCATTCAAATAAGTGGAAAAAAATGATGAACCATGAACACTTTACCTAATTCAGCCCCAATAGAAATTTTAGTGAAGAAAACTCTAAAAATTAGTGAGAAATTTGATAGAGACTCCTTCAAAAAGCTCGAGGTTTCAAAATCTAGTGATGGCGGCATGTGCAGGGCAAGGGAGCTCAAAAAAACCAAGTGAAAATGAGAGTTAAAAATTAAGGCTTGGGTATTTTGTTCTAACTCATCATGGCAGAAAAAATATTGATGTGAAAAAACTCAAATATGTTTAATATTCATACAAATTTACAAAACAAAATACATATATTTTATAATAAAAAATTACTATTATCTATTAAATTCATAAGTGTTAAGTTCATTCTTTTACCTCTGTACCACTGGATGATTGTGAGAGAGGTGTGGTAGCCTGGTATACCATCATACAACGGAGATTTCTTACTGCCTGGTGGTAGTGTGGTGTATATTGTCATACCGAAGGGAGATTTCTTACTGCTTGGCGGTAGTACGATGTATATCGCCATACCACGAGAGGATTTCTATTGTCTGGTGGTAGTGCGGTGTATACCACCATACCGCATGAGGCTTCTAATTGTTTCATGGTAGTGCAATATACCACCACCCCGTGGAAGCCTTCTAGTAGTGGGGTTGCAATGTATACTGCTCCACCACATATGTTGCTCACCTTCTCGGCGGTATAGTGGTGTATGCTTTTGATCATTACTTGAAGAGTGTCGATGAGACAATCTTATTTGTCTTACCGATATCTCAATGTCTCATCGACATTAGATCTTATGTTCCTCTAATGTTGGTTGTCGGTGTCGATGAGACAAGTTAATATCTCCTGTTGATATGCCACTATCTAAATCCGACACTAAATCTGGCACTGCTAAATTCAGCGCTAAATCTAGCATGAAACCTGGTGCTAATTAGTGCCTAATTTAGTGCCTACTTGTCTTGATCGATGCAAAAAATGCCAAAAATGGCACCAACCCAATAAATAGCGCTGAATTTTAAAAAGAAATGGAGAAAAATACATTAAAACAATGGGTGGAAGCAAAAAAGGGAGCTAATAATAGGGATTTGTTGTAGTGAACGGTTAAACCATGAGGAATTTGAAGATGATGCAAACTAGTGATTTGTGGCATTTTGTTTGTAGATTCTAAATATATTTTTTTCAAAAAATTTGGAATTAGATTTCACTTCTTTTTCCATCTCCTTCAAAAACTAGTTTTTTTCATTAAACAACATTTTTTAGGAGTGACGCTCACTGTATACAACATAAATTTTTTCATGAAGGATAAAATTCTATTTTTTTCGAATTTAGATTTGTAACTACGATATCTATCCCTTTCATTTGGTTTCATAGTGTTTTATTGAATATTGTTTCCTTAATAAAGTTTCGAAGTCAAACCAATTACAATTCAAACATAGGCGGACCGCATACAACATATTTTTTTTATTATGTATAGAAATTCAATATTTTTACTAGATCAAGGACATCAATACCTAGCCCTCACATATTTTTTAGAATTTTATTTTGATAATCTGCTATTTTTCCACATGTGCAAAATATAAAGCTCGATTTTTCGATGAAAAACCTATGTTTAATCAAACTAAAAAAAAAATACATAATAAAACCATAAATTATTAAAATAATATTCATTGGATAGCTCATTCCGAGGACTACCATCATCCAGTTGGGTCTGTGAAGTCTCCTCCATTTTCATCCTCAACCTGAGCTTCAAAGGGAAAAATTCTGGAGTTTTTAGGTGCTAGAGGGGGAGAATGGGGTAAAAGGGGGGTTCGCTCGAACCCTAGTTCTTTCAAATCTCCTTTCCACAAGAATTTTTTTTGTTTATTTTTCCAAGAAATGTGGGACCCACCATTAAATGGGTTCACTCAAAGAGGGGTTCTATTGAACCCCATTTGGGTTCGCTTGAACCAAAAGTTCGTTCGAACCCCCAAAAACCAATTTTTTTTGCATGGGGTCATTTTTTGCAACTTTTCCTTCCTCACTGAAATTTTTAACCACTTTTGTGGGTTTACCCACCTTACAAGGAAGAATTCAAGCTATTTATCATTTTGTGGCATCTTTAGTGGATTGAACATTACCATTTACATATCTCCTCAAGAAAGATGTGCATGTTGATTGGAACAAGGATTGTAAACATGATTTTGAGATTTTGAAAGAATATATTGTCACTCCACCTATTTTACAACTTGTAGATGGAGGAAACAAGGTTCTGCATCAAAGATTTAGATTATTCCAACATCCTACAATGGAGTATTCCAAAACCCACATACATGCACAATTTTTTTTTTAATCTAAACACACATGCATGGAATATAAAACTACTCCATTGTTCTCCTACAATCAAGATCTTGTGTTAAATTGGGTTCCCTCAGTAGCACGCACAAGAGGCTATGATTGACGGATATGAGAGATTATTCAAGATGCAAATCACATGCAACTATTCTAAGTAGAAATGCAAGCAAAACTAAATGCTGAAATTGAAATGCAAAACAAAAATTATGGATGTAGAATCTATGGAGATGCAAAAGGCATGAAGCTATATAGAAATCTGGAGGAGAAAATATGAGAGAGAGCTATTCTTAAATAGGCATCCTCAGGGTGAACTAGTTCGTAGAGAAAATGTGGGATAAAAGATTAGCTTGGAGGAGTATGTCCCACATGCATGATATGAGCGGAATAAAGGAAGTTAAATAAGAAAAATAGGTGATAAAGCGGGTGTGGAAGAGGTTAGAAGAAGGATGTAATGAAGGGTATTAAAATGGTCATGATGTTATTAAAGTGATTGAATATATGAAAATTATGATAAGAATGAGTAAATTGATATTATGATATAATGAAGAATACAATAATATTTAATAATATCTAGATCCACCTAATGATTAGAAAAAAATGAATTAAGAGGATGCTTTTAATAAATTTTTTTATGTGTCTACATTTTTCCCTTCTTTGAGACAATGCAGCTTGTCATGTTGTTTCAAAGAAAATTGATCAACTGATACATGCCCTAGAGATATCCTGATAAGGATAATGATGAATATGATATGCCCCCTCGAGAGATTAATCGAACAGATTGCAAGAAGATTGATCTCTTGATTGATTATAGGAAAATGATTAGATGATTGAAATTGTGCAAGCGTAGAGATGTAAATTTGATGGAAATGCACAGTTGGTGGATGAAACTGAACAATTGATGGAAATGATGAGTATAGCTGGGTTGACAAGTTGATGAAGATGATTGAGATTGATGCAAGCGCAAGACAAGTTGGTAGAATGATTTCTTGATTGATTAAGGGGACATGAGATTTTGAGAAGCAAGTTGATTGATTTGAGACTTGATTCAAGCGACATATATTAGTTAGATAAAGCAATTAACTGATTTCTCTACAACAAGACAAATGAAGAAAATGAAATGCAAGAATCGAAAGATGGAAGATATGCAAGATGGAAGAAAATGAAGGTGATGAAGCCTCTTGTGCCTTTTAAGTACGTTTATCATCATCGAGCTTATTATATTGCAAATTAGTATAAGCATCTAGATAACATGAACATTTAGACGACCTAAATACTATTTGTGTTTTTATTTAGTAGTAAAGTATAAGAATCTAGGTATAAGGACCTTAGATCACCTGAATAATTATTGCATGGAAGACACTATTAGACAAGGAATGCTCTCATCCACACTAGACTTGGGTCCTCGATGGTTTTAGACAACCATGTATTAAGATGCGTTGTCCTATGAGTAAGAAATAATCCACAGACAACAAACAAGTGAACATGCCCCATCATCACCTCTCTATTCATAGACATCTTGGAGAAGCTAAAAGACATTCCACCAAAGATAAAATCATAAAAATGATCAAAGATAAACAAACAAACATGCATCATGCTTCAATGAAGACCAAATTTGTTTTACAATTTATGCGTTTGTCTGGATTTGTAAGATGGAGTGATAAGTATGTTAGAATGTTTGCTTGATTGTCAATCCTAGCGCGGTTTTGGTTTTGTCGAAGTTCAAAGCTGTGTGATGATCTAAAAGTGTCACTGTTTAGGGATTTTTGAAGTTGTGTGATTTTTTGGAATATGTGATTTTTTTTGGATTTTTTCAGGACATATTGTCATTTTTTTTTTATAGATTTTTTCAAGACATTTTATGATTTTTTATGGATTTTTCAGGACATTTTATGATTTTTATGGATTTTTTCAAGACATTTTATGATTTTTTTGGATTTTTCAAGACATTTTATGATTTTTATGGATTTTTTTAGGATATTTTATGATTTTTATGGATTTGTTTTAGGACATTTAATGATTTTTTTGGATTTTTTCAAGATAGATTAGAATGTTTGTTTTTGGATTTTTGAAGTTTTAAAGATGGAGTGAGATGCATTGTGATATATTTGATTAAAGAAACTAGATGACCCACAGTAGAGGTAGTGCAACCATGGATAAATGATAAATCAAAATGAAAGATTCACTGTGAAACATATCACACAATCAACATATCTCTTGTCAAAATATGATAATGGTTGATTGATTGGATGCTAGGAATGATCGATTCCATAGGGCATACTAATGGTAAGTACTTAGGATCATTGATTCCTCTAAGCATGATAAGGTTGATGATTGTTGGATGATTGATTGACCAAAGATATGGGGATTGGATAATGTTTTACATCTAGGCTCAAATATGATTTGCATGATACGATTTAAGGTTGTACAGATACATGATGGCCAACATTGGAGATAATTTAATCATGGATACATGATAAGGATGTGAACTATGATGGAATGGTAATGGATAAGGACATGGAAGGAAATCCAAAGCATGCATTTGTAATTTTCCCCTAATATCATCAAGAACAAAGGTAGGACATGGGACACGGATTTTGATAAGCTAGGAGATATAGAATGGGAGAATGCAAGGATAAGGATAATGAATAAGATGATCAAGATAACATAGATAAGATATGGACACAATGCTTGAGTATTTTTCTAGGCTATTCCTCATCAAGACCAAGGAAGGGAAGAAAGGATGTATTTAGATAGAATGGTGGAATATGGATAAGGTGAAGGATATGTCATGGAAAATATGGATAAAAATGAATAGGATAAGATGTATGATGTTCAAGAAGATCCTTAACCTTGTCAAGATCAAAGGTGGAAAGGTAAAGGATGAACATAAACAAGATAATGGATATGAATGACATGATGGATGAAACTTGCCCCCAAGTGTAAAGTGCAAAATGAATATGGAAGATAGGATATGGATAAGGATAAATGAAAATGGAAGGTAGTATATGCATGATAGGAAGATGGAGCGAGGACTCAAGCATCAAGTTCCATGACCATTATCCCTTGAATATGCGCTCTAATAAATCGTGGCAATGGGAATTAGACTCAAACTTTGCTAGATTAATGGTATGATGGAAAAAGATAAGGACTTATGAAAAGATTTGGACTAAAGGAGGATAATGGGGGATGAATGTTGGATAATGGATAGGAGGTTGGAATTCTTGGTGATGGAGGAAAAATGGAGTTTGGAGATGACAGGTTTCTAGATGGACGATTGGAGGAAGCTTTTGGATTAGAAAATTTGGATGCCAATTTAGATTTTATTGCTTCTACAAGACTTATAGGAATCCACATAGCTTTTGACTTTTTTTGATTTGTGGGCTTTGTGACCTTTGAATTTTATTTTTGATTTGTGGGCCTTTGTGGCCTTTGAAATTTTTCTTTTTGATTTATGGGCCTTTGTGGCCTTTGGAATTTTTCTTTTTGATTTATGGGCCTTTGTGGCCTTCGATTTTTTTTATTTTGACTTGGGATCATTTTAAAAAAAAAATTGCATCTCTTCGAAGAGACATGTTGATCCTTTGATAAATATGGATTTTGATATGGAATATTTTGACATTTGGCACCCAAATTGCTTCCAAGAGCAATGGGATGGGTGGATGGAGATGAATGATACGAAGGTCTTATGGATGGGTTAATGTAAGTAGAATTTTGAGAGGGCTTCAAGGATATGTGCCTTTTTTGTTTCGGATGAATAGGAGATGGAGGGATGTAGGGCCCCAATATGGATGGAAGGGTTGATGAACTAGGGTTTGGATGATAAGGACCAATGATAGATGGGATGTTTGATGGAATAGGATAAGGACCTAGGATAGATTAAAGGTTTGATGGACTGGGAAACTTAGGTTTATTTTGATGGAATTTGGACTTACAATGAGTACCAATGTCTTGAGTGATAGGTGTATAACCAAGGCCATGATAATACAAATTTTATTGGATATAAAGGGGTTCTAGGATACCTTGTTCATGAAGGCCTAATACTTTTCCTTTGTAGTTCATACTTTGACACATTCATTTGCCAATGGGATATGTATTATTTATGAAACAAGACTTAAGTCCATCGTGAGGTGGATATGATATGGAAGGAATAAAAAAATATTGGAGTAAACCACCTTGGATAAAAGTGAGGGTACCCATTTGATAGGTATGGGGTTCATGGATAGCTTGAATAGGTGTGATAGGCTCTTGTGAAGGATTGTGAGTATGAGGGGAATCGGGATGCATGATATGATCTTGACATGGGGATGATAGAGTACTTTTATCTTGACTTGGAAAAGGATCACAAGGTGTTGGAGATGGATTATCTTTCTCTTTATTAGGTGTGCAATCATCATGAAGTGGTATGAAAGGAATATCTTGATCATGAGAAAAATGAACATCATGGCATGAAAGGATATCCTTGGATAGAGGTATATCTTGATCTTGATGAGGAAGGGGATCCTGAGATTTTGTGGAAATCATGTCTTGATTAGATGGTAGGAAATAATTGTATATGGTGGAAGAACGATCATGTTCTTGAGATGCAATGGAATCATGAGATGGCATGTATTTAGATGAGGTGGAAGGAGGACATGAAAGGATACTTTTCTCTTGAGATGGAAGGGGACCATCTTGGATGAAAAAAAAGAGATAAGGGGATCATCATGAGGTTCTTGAGAGATGGGATCTTGGTCAAAGATTGGAAGGGCTTGTGGGATTTTGGTATCATTGGATGGAGTGGAAAGAATACTTTGATCTTGGTGTGTAGGGGATTATATGCTAGAAAGCTTTGGACTAAGAGATTGACATGAATCATTGGATGTAGATGGTATGATGGGAGAGGATGGTTGGATGAAATCGTTAACTTGGGCAAAAGACTCATGAGGTTTATTTGACTTATGGGGGATGAAGACATGTGAATGACATGGTAGGATTGCATATTATTATTTTTGTTTGAGGAGTTAGATTTGGGTTTCTCATTTAGCCTTTGAAGAAATTCATGGAAATTGAACTTGGATGATGTAGTTTTGGGAGAGGATAAAGGCTTATGAGATGATTTCATCACTTCATTCCAATGTCGAGATTCTAGTTGTTTTTCAAGCTCTTTCAAATGATGGTCAATATATTCAATCCTTTGGTTTCATTCATAGAATGAGGATGAATATGAAAGATAATGGTTAGACATGTTTGGTTGATGGTTTTGAGAATGTTTTGAGGTGTTGTAGGATGATTAGTGAAATTTTGGGAAGGTTATGGATGGTTTAGGGATGATTATTATGATGGATGAAGGTTATGGAACCCAAAGGTTGTCATAGGTGATGATGTTTAAGTGTGTTTGGAAATTTTTGTGACAAGAATGCAATTCAAACACAAAATCTCAATGTTTGAATGTTTTTACTTGACTTGAAGACAAACACAGCCTATGGCTAGAAAAGGAAAATATTCCTTGAGTTCCCACTTGGATAAACCAGTTGCACTTATTCTTAGCGGATGACTTAGAAAATTAGCCACACTGGCTCCCCCTTACATGACACTAACTTCTTGGGTCAACCAAGCTTCGAGTTCTCATGAACCTCCCATGACAAACTCTCCATCTCTACTAAGAATCATAAGCATGTGGGATGACTTCATAGGTCCAACCTCCTACACTAGCAAATAGAAGGATTTTGGCTACTATAAACAAGAGGTGTCTAGTAAAGGCATTCAATTCAAGGGGTACTATAATAAACTCCCTCAAGAGGTCTCCCCACCCTTAGAACAAGGAGTTACATATCATAAATATATCGGGGGAGAGATATCATGTACCACATCTTCTTGATTGCAAACTTTCCTTGCAATCATAAATTTCTATAATGGTTCAGAAGGACCTTGGCTTTATCCTGTTACCACTTAGGGTCATCCCTTGGGGTGAGTAGTTTTTCCCACTAAGGCAATCCCTTCTAAGAGGTAAACAAAAGAGATGATGGGTATTGATTTTTGATCACTGAGTTTGCACAAGGTGAGAGCATAATACTTACCACCCCTTCAAGCACAACAAACAGTGTTCATTAACCCCCTAGTTAAATATATATGGTGAAAGATAGTTGTTCATTTAAAAAGCCAAACAAAATGTGTTCTAAGCTATGTATACAATCAATTTCAAAATCAAGTTTTCGACGAATGTTTTGCATCAAAATATCGTTAGTAATTTCATGCCTGCTTTCTTTGATAAGCATATGTTTTGATTTTCAATTCTCTATCAAACGAACCTACAAAAAAAACCAAATTAACAAAAATAGATCCAAAACAAAACTAAAATAAAACTAAAATGAAAACTAACATAAATCTAAATTTTAAAACTAATCTATGATTAAAAATGAATATAAAATAAAGAACTAATTTAAAATTAAAGGTTAATCTGATGTTAGATCTAAAGTTAGAAATTAAAAACTAACCTAAATTCAAAGTTAATCTGAAACAAAAAACTAATCTAGATTAAAAATTAATCTAAGTTAAAAAGCTAGTCTAAATTAAAAGGTTAATCTAAATTAAAAGCTAATTTAAATTAAAATCTAGTCCTAATTAAAAGTTAATCTAATCTAAATTCTAAATTAAATCTAAGTTAAAACTAAATCTAGAATAAAATTAAAATTAAATGAAAATCTAAAAATTAGATCTAAAATAAAAATTAAATCTAAATTAATCCTAAACTAAAGTTATTTCTAATTTAAATCTAAATTAAAGTTAATTAAAATTCAATCTTAAATTAAAAACTAATTTAGATCTAAATTAAATCTAATCTTAATTAAAAATTAATCTAAAGTTAAAAACTATTGTAAAATTAAGAATTAATCTAAAGTTTAAAACTTAATCAAAAATTTAAAAATTAATCTAAGCTAAAAAAATTAGTCAAACAAAAAAAAACTTAAATCTAAACCAAAAATTAAATCAAATGTAAATCTAATACTAAAACTAAAATTAGCAGTAAAATTAAATTGAAATTAAAACTAACTTAAAACCAAAACTAAATTAAAAAGATTGTGCGTTAGCCATTCGATGAAAAGAAGATAGATTTGCATAAACACCTGTTGATGGTTCAAAATAGAATGAAATGATTGCAGGATATGGATTGCTGAAATGATTGCAAGCTGCATTCAAAATGGAATAATTATGATTGCCATACATGTTCAAATTGACATGGTATATTCAAAATGTGCTGAAAATGTCATGGTTTGCAAGATACGTTCAAACTAAAAGTAATAATTCCATAACTTATGTATAGCTCATCGGTAAAGCTAGAAACCATTAAAACATTAGGAAAGAAATGAAGGCAAATTTATCATTATTTCTCATTTGCATGTCTATCTTTCTCAATGCATGCCAACCTTGGATTACTTGCTAGAGACTATACCACCAATAACAAGAAAAGGCACAGAGGATGCAATATAAGAGGAATCTAAGAAGAAAAAACAACTTACAAATAGAACATTAAACAAACTTGCAAGAAAGATAAGGATCAATTTTTTTTTTTAAAACATCTATCAAGTGAATCAACTCACAGCCATGATTTTATTATATCTCTAAATTTACAATCTAGGTTTCTACGATTTTTGGACAATAATCAGAAAACAACAAGACACAAAAACCCATTAAATTTCTCATCGACCCAGTTTATAGTTTGTGAGAAACATTTGTCCCACCGGGCATGCCAAATGTAGATGGAGGAAACAAGATTATGGATCAAAGATTTAGATTATTCCAACATCCTACAATGGAGGATTCACAAAAACCCACATACATGCACAAACAAATATGTAATCTAAACACACATGCATGCAATATAAAACTACTCCATTGTTCTCCTACAATCAAGATCTTGTGTTAAATTGGGTGCCCTCAGTAGCACACACAAGAGGCTATGATTGATGGATATGAGAGATTATTCAAGATGCAAATCACATGCAACTATTCTGAGTAGAAATGCAAACAAAACTAAATACTGAAATTGAAATGCAAAACAAAGATTATGGATGTAGAATTTGTGGAGATGCAAAAGGCATGAAGCTATATAGAAATCGAGAAGAGAAAATATGAGAGAGGGCTATTCTTAAATAGGCATCCTCGGGGTGAATCCAGTTCATAGAGAAAATGTGGGATAAAAGATTAGCTTGGAGGAGTATGTCCCACATGCATGATATGAGTGGAATAGAGGAAGTGAAATAAGATAAATAGGTGATAAAGCAAGTGTGGAAGAGGTTAGAAGAAGGATGTAATGAAGGGTATTAAAATGGTCATAATATTATTAAAGTGATTAAATATATGAAAATTATGATAAGAATGAGTAAATAGATATAATGAAGAATATAATAATATAATCATATTTGGATCCACCTAATGATTAGAAAAAATGAATAAGAGGATGATTTTAATGATTTTTTTTGTCTGCACAACCTGCTATACAAAACAAACCATTCATCTTATATACCGTAGCATCAACCCATGCTCTTGCCATATTGTTGGCTCAAAACGACAAAAATGGTAAAGAACATCCTATTTATTACATTATTTGAACCTTGATTGATTACGAGAAGTGATACACAATGATAGAGAAACAATGTTTGACTCTTGTATTTGCTACTAGTAAGTTGCAACATTACTTATTGAATGTTGAAATACAAGTGATGATGAAATTTGACCATTTAAGACATCTCTTCAAAAAAAAAACTTATCAAGATGCTTAACTAAGTGGGTAATGTTGTTAATTGAGTTTTACCTTAAATTTGTTTTGCAAAAAATATTTAAGAGCCAAGCCTTGACCGACCAATGAGCCGATGCTCCTTATCCTTTAGCATTACCTAGTAATGAATATTTCCTTGACGATAATATGTTGAAAATTGAAGCTAATACATGAGAATTATATTTTGATGGATCTAAGTGTAGAACTAGCTTTGATGCGGGGGTCATAATAATACCACCCACGAGAGAGCCTATTCCCTTGTCATATCGGTAAAATTTCCTATGTATAAACAACATTGCTGAGTATGGAGCATTGTTCGTTGGTTTGTGTGCCACTTTAATCATGGGCACAAGAGACATTAAGATATTTTGTGATTCAAAATTAGTCATTAAACAAATAAATGGAACATATCAAGCAAAGGATGACAAATGATCAAAATACAAGGATCTTACAATGACTTTGTTAGAGAAGTTTGAATCATTTACCATTGACAACATCCCTAAAAAAGATAATTGACATGTGGATGCAATGACAAGTGAAAATTACTTTATATCTCCTCAAGATCATTCAAAATACTTCACCTTCATTGTGCATACAATTATGCAACCATCAATCGAAGAAAAATTAGACGAAGTATTAGCAATAAACAAGGAAGATTCGAGTGAATGGTAAGATACAATATTGTACTATTTAGAATATGGTACCTTTCCCAAGCCAACAACTAAGAACATTTGAGCCTGCTTACAGAAACTCACTTCTAAGTATATAATTCTTGTCGATGTGTTGTATCAAATATCGTTTAATGGTATCTTGTTTAGATGCCTTAAAAAGTATGAAAAATCTACAACACTAGAACACACTCATGTAGGTGATTGAGGTGGTCACTTTGGAGGAAAAAAATTAGTTCAAAAACTTATCCACATTGGATACTATTGGAGACATATGGAACAATATTTCTTTGCATACGTAAAATAATGTCACAAATGTCAAGAACATAACAATTTGATTCATGCTCCTGCTTATGAATTTTGAGCTCAAGTTCCTATTTGGCCCTTTGTGGTTTGGGGTTTGGACATCATTATAAAAATATCACCACCTTCCTCCATTTGACATACATTCATAATCACTGCAACAAATTACTTTACGAAGTGGGTATAAGCATTTCCCCTTCGATCAAGAAGTGCTGATGTGATATGTTGTTTCATATTAGAACACATTATTGCTTGCTTTGGACTTCCTTCCATGTTAGTTTTTGATAATGGCACACCATTTAAGAATAATGATGTGAAAATTTTCTTGGAAATGTTTAACATACAACATCGCTTTTCAACACCCTACTATTCACAATCTAACAATCAAGCCGAATAAACTAATAAAACCCTTGAAAAAATCTTAAATAAAATCTTTAGCAAACATAATAAGGATTGGTACACAAAATTAACATATGCGTTATGGGCCTATTGGACGAGTATCAAATTATCCATAGGGACTACACCTTATAATCTCATCTATGGTACTGAGGCAATAATTCCCTTGGAGTTAGAGATTCCTACATTAAGAATCGCTCTTCAAGGAATTATTGATGACAAAAATTATAAAGAACAATGATTGCATCAACTTGAAATGCTCAACAAACAGTGCATCGACGCTCTTGAGCACCTCCAAGCTTATTCTAAGAGAAGGAAACATAGCTACAATGAAAATTTCATCCCTCATATATTCAATAAGGATGGTTAAGTATTATGTGAGAATCAACGTAACGCCAATGCTGACCCGACTGATAAAGGAAAATTCAATCCTAATTGGTTAGGACCTTATATAATTAATGCAAGTTATGGGTTTGGTGCACACACGTTAATAGAAATGGATGACACACCTCTCAAAGAACCTATAAATTCTATGCATTCATGTCGGTACTATGTCTAACCAACTTGAATAGTGTGAATGATAAAGCGGTGATGTTAGACTTAGTAGATGATAGTCTACGTGCTCTCGCATTGCTTTGTTGTCAACAAACAATTATTTGTGTGTCTTGAATACTAAGGTAATCATTTAAATTAATTTTTAGATGGTTACTTTAGGTTTCATGCTATTCAAAATAATCATGTGTGTTATGTTATATTAGATCCTTATATGCATTTAATGTTCTTTAATTAGATCACAGGTGAATTTAATTTAACATCACATACTTAATCACAGTGTTGCATCTAAGAGAAAATAGAGTAAGTTTTTATTAGATCACATAAAGCATGTTAAATCATGGAGACATTTATTATATAATCTTACAAAGGTTATTTAATCAACCACATTGTCATTTAACATTAAACACATAAACATAAGTAATAAAACATCAAATGCTCATATATATATCAAATTTTTGTGTGTATGTCATCAATATATATAATGCTACTAAGGTTTGTGACTGCTAGACCCCTCAATATCTGGTGCTCGCATATGTCTAGAGGTATTCCATGAGGAGACAGTGGTATGTGATCATGATCGCGAGTCGTCAAGTGCACTAAGAGAAAACTATAAACCCTACATGTGTTCAAGGGCCTTCCGATGCTCCCCTGCTAGCTGATCTCTCTCCACCTAAAGTCTAGCTACCTCTGATTGTAGTCTCTCAAACTCTGTTGGGGTTCAAGATGATTGCTCATCCTGGGTAGCCTCAACTTGACAGACACACCTCCTAAGACTCTCATACACTACTCGTAGTCTGACATACAACCCAAACAACTCTAGATCCTACTCCATGATGGTTGGGGGAACATAGTTTGTGTCAGTGGCCTCCTTGTCAACTAATGGGGGCACTATCTCTACAACCAATTGATGCTAGAGATCATGAACATATCTCACAACTCCTACAAGATAGAAACCATAAATATAATCAATACACATCATGATATATATGCATACATAAAATTAAAGCATAAAACATAAAGCATAAGCATAATGCATAAATAAAATTTCATCACCTAGCTCTCTGGAAGGCTATGTGAAGATATCCTTGTCATGTGTAGGGGCATGGAGGATGTGTTAGCCTCTCCATATATGTGAGTGTTGGTGCTTGTTGCAGCTATTTATCATGATCTAGTAACATGAATGGGATATGGATCTCCCCAGTCGTGGCCCACTGGATCCTCATTTTTTGCCTCGCCGCCCTCACTCATCGACTGCTCCTCCTCCTCCTCATGACCATCATAGTTAGTATCTATGAATATTTCTATAGCCCTATATCATGTTTCCTCAGACCTATCCCCCCCTCATCTCCTTGATCTAGGAGTGGCCCTACATTACCTATCGGCTTGTCCATCTAGAATACGCGAGTGAACCGTGATACTACCCACCACTCTTCATAGAAATCTGTGGTACTAATGTCATCAACGTCAGCGAATGGAGGTATATCATGCTTTGAGTACTTGGATTCACTATAGACAACATCGTCGGTAGTGAACCGTCTAGAATCACTAGGTTTCTGGGCACTCCATACTAATCTCCTAAAAATGGGTCATGTTGTAGGTGTTATCTAAACTTTCCCAAATTGGTACATGATGTGATCATAGTAGAAAGGTATATTATGTAATCATGTTTGTCTATCAAGAACCTTTCCATCTGCAACCTCCTCATTTGACGATTCTCATCCTACCACTATAGAACAAGCTAGTAAGGTCTCCATAGGATCCCATCCTCATCCAATTGTGTTGAGAAGTTGTTGACTTGGCATTGTTGTCATTGATGTCAAAACCTGGGATCCAGAAGGTTGTGCTTCAGATGATACACAAAAATGATCTATCCTATCGTAGGCTATAATTTTACGTAGTGTGGATGTTATCCTCAATCTAGATATGGCAATACTTCTTTTCAGGACATCTTTGGAAGATAATTAATGAAAAATAATGAAGACTAATATTTTGATGTTGGTTACTATGCCTAAAGCTTATTCTGGGTATCCTTGCTATCCAGACATTCATGTAGTACGTTACAAGTTTTGGTATGTCTAACTACATTCCTCTGCTTCGTACTGAAAATGATGATGATTAAGATTTGGTCTTGGTTGTGGTGTTCCTATCAGCTCTGGAATATATCTCATGTAATTCAAAGTACACTATATTTTAGTAATTATGCTAGGTGATGAACTTATCTTATGTATGGCCTATTTATGGGTCTCGATGTAACATGGTAAGAAGATCTTTATATGTGACCTATATTTTGGGTCTGCTGCTAGCGTGCCAAGCCTTATTGAATATTTCAAGGTTTTTCTTCAAGCTAACATGTTTCTCTAGGCCGAATCATTTTGTTCTTTGGGTATATATCTATGTAGAACATCTTTTGATGTACTGAAATAAGAAAGTTGGTGTATGCGAAAAGTGATAAGGGTGCAAAGGATTGTGTGACAAGAGATAGAGAAGGAAGTAAAGGAAAGTGTCAAGTAGAAGTAATCTGTATTATAGAGGTAGTGGAAGGAAGGTTGGCATAATATTTTTAATTGGATTTTTTGTAGACAATTAGTGTGCTCTTAACTGGAATTGAATTCATGCATATGCAGATGCAACTTCATCAGTTCATGTTTTATCCATTTTGTAATCAAACATTTTTGTATTAAGCAGGTAGTGAGCCTTACCTATAGTGAGCCCTTGTAAAAGTCACCTTAATCAGTGTCACCTTAACTAAGGTTTTATAATTGATAATTAGCATTCTCTGTAGTTTTTCCCATCTTGGATTTCCACATAAATTTTGGTGTTCATTGTGCATGGTTTTGTTAAATTTTTTCATGTTCATATTTGTTTTAATTATTATTTGATTGATTTAAGATTGCTATGAATTAATTAAAGAAAGGAAAAGTGTTTTGTGATAATTGATTCTCCCCCTTCTCATTTATCTAGACTGTTCAACAATTGGTATCAGAGCCTAGTCCCTTGTAGATAGAGCTTAATCGCTTGAGGGAGATCTTGGTACTTTGAACTGATGGTAGGAGATTACTTATTTGAGGAAGAATTGAAGTCAATATTAAGTGATATGGAAAGTACAGAATCTGAAAATGAGGAATTTAAAGAAAACATCAAGGAGCTAAATTCTTGTATCTCAAAGCTAAGGGAGCAAACCTAGAAATTCAAAGCAAGACATAGAGAAGTAAGCAAAGAATTAAAGGATTCAAAGGAAAGTGTTGTAAATATAAAGATATGGTTGGATGAATGCAAGAAGACTGAAGAAATTCTCAAAGATACCATCAAACAAAAAATGGAAGAATGGAAGAAGCTTGAAGAAAGTATCAAAGATACCATTAAACATAAATTGGAAGAAAATGAGAAGTTAGATCAAGAGTTAAGAAGGCTGAAATCAAAAGCAAGAGCATGCGAAAGTAGCATAATTCTGGATCACATTTTGTCCCTACAAAAATGTCACAAGGATAAGGGAGGACTTAGCTTGCTAGGGGAAAGCTCGAATTAGAACACTAAGGGTAAAGATAAATTAGTTGAAGCTTAAGAAATATTTTTTGTAACAAGCAAGGTTCATTTAATGGTCATTAGTTTCTGTGTAAGAATTTTGGACATAAGGCTATAGAGTGTAGAAGAAAGAAGGAACTAAGTATTCAATGCTTTAATTGTCACAAGTTTGGTCACAAAGCAATTCATTATAGAAGTCAATTATCTAATCTGGCTAGAAGGAATGGAATGAATAATCTCTTTCATGGTTATTGCTATTTATGCCATGGTTATGGCTGCAAAGATAATCAATGTAAATCCAAGGTCCAGTCAGTTAAGTCAAGGAAAATATGTTACAAGTGTAATCAATCTGGACATTATGCTAACATATGCAAATACATTGCTCCAGAAAAGTATGAAAACAAAAAGAAGGTTGTAGAGTTAGATGAATCTAAGGAGAAGACCATCATGATTTGGAAGAAAAATTAAACAAGTGTGGAGAGATATTCTATGGTACCGGATCCCAGTACAAGCTCTTTCAGAATCTGAGCCTATTGTTTTGGCTTAGGGGGATTTTCCCAATGCATATCTTGTCGGTCCCCTCTCTCCGAAGTAATATTGGTGTGTTTTCGGCATAACTAAGTTGGATCCAGTTGGTGGCATATGATGAAGCTTAATTCAACTGATTAAAAAGTGAAGTACAATGGATGACATCATCAATGAATGTTTGGAAACAAAATCATCATGAGCAATTAAGGATAAAAGATAGAGTTTTTCAAATCATTTCTCATAGTGTGCTAAGAAGAAGACGAAGAGTTTTTCATTGAGTGAGAAAATATTGAGGAAGCTAAGTGCGATGATGGAATCCATGTTGATTGGCGGTGAATCAAGTGGTGATATTTCGTTGAAGCTGAAGGGAGTAGAGTTAGATGAATTTGATCATCAGAAGATGAAGGAAATGGAACTAGGGTTGAAGGCTGATGAATTGCAGAATGTGAGTGCCTTAGGTATGGATTTATGGGGAGAACTCCCTTGTATTGAATACAAAGAGTCTATCTTGTTCCTATTCAATCGATTCAAAGATGGCAGCATTGTTTTGGAAAAACCCTATCCGATCACTAAGGAATCCATTGAAGCTATTATTGGTTTGTGTAGAGTTGGTGACCTCCCTGGGAAGAAAATGGTGAAATACAGAGATGTGGAGGAACTTATTGGTATTGACAAAGACCCCTGAGCTCTACTGATAAATACCATTATTGATATTACAGTAAGGTATGTTACTTATGGTATCTCATAAAAAATCTATTTTTAAAATCGTGAGGGTTCTACATTTTCTATTGTTGTGTATCTTGCACATAAGATGGTGAAGGAAAATCAACAGTTTAACTTGTGTAGCCTAGTAATGGAAAACCTAATTGAGAATTTTAGAATGTCTTTGGTTGAGAGTTATCTCTTCCACTTTAGGTCTCTTCTCATGTGTTTATTTTTCTACTGTATGAATTCGTTATCATCAAAATAAAATTTAAGTGGAAGTCTGAGACATCCTTATCAAAAATAAATTTTATAGATATTTGGAATGTATGGAAGATAAAGAAAATAAATGCAAATCTTATTTCTCATTCTTGCAAATGGAGTTGTGTTTCGGTGTGATAGTGTCTAGTGATACACCTATTAGTCAATTTGAGGAGGTTTCCTCATTCGGTAAGAGGGAGTTAGAGGTTGTCATTGGTGGTTCCCCTCCAGAACCTAAAAGGAGGAAAATTAACTCAAAGGGTGTCATCACTATCTCAGAAGAGAAGAAGGAAGAAGAGTTTTTGTTTGATACAGATAAAGTTCATTCAATGTTGAATGAGGGTGATATGAAAAATATTGGTGAAATGTGGTTCATGCCTTCTCTCCGATTAGTAGATCTAGAATTGAAGATTCCTTGGTTGATTATCTTCTCAAAAAGGGTATTACTATTTCTACTATTTTTGACTCGTTACTGGATGATTTGGTAGAAGTTGTTGAAGAAAGATTGTTCAGGCAGGATTTGAAGGAGATAAAATCCAAGCTATGATTGAAAGAAGGTGTGTCATAGCCAATTTTTTTTATCCAAACACATTGGTGAACCAAAGGAATGCATTAAGGAGATGTCCGACATCTACAAATAGTATCTAATTGGTTGGCTTGCTATTGTTGATAATTTTAGAAGCAGAATTGAAGCTATTGATTCTGAATTGAATGATATTGGGAAGTGTTTTTAATTCTTCAAAGATAAATGTGGAAAACAAAGAATAAGATCTGGTGAGTTGTAGGCTGAGTTATTGTCTACTCAGAGACAAAGGGAAGATTTGGTTAAAAATTTTTGGTTGGTCAAAGAAATTGTTGAGGTCTGATTGGACTATCTCTTCGGGATAATTTCTGATGTAGTGGATTGTGAACAATAGTTCTTGTCTCTAGACTAGTCATCTTCATTTGGGATGTTGGTTCTACATGAAAGTGTGTGTGCAAGAATGGTTTCTGCAGTGCAATCTTGGAAGAAGATTCTTCCAATTATGAGAGAAAGGTATAAGAATTTTTTTCATGTGAAAAGTATTATTTTTACTTGATTTTTTGAATGTTATTATTTGGCCCTTTTCCTTTGATGGAAAAAATGGGGAGAAAAGGAAGAGAACAAAAAAAATAAAAAGAGGATTTGAATTGCTTGAAAAAGGGGGAGTGCTTGGAGATTTTGTAGCATGGAGTTTTTACAGTTTTTGTGTTTTTTGTTGTTTTTCCATCAATGCCAAAGGGGGATATTGTTGAGAAGTTGTTAACTTGGAATTTTTTTCATTGATGTCAAAACCTTGGATCCAAAAGGTTGTGCTCCAGATGATACAAATAAATGATCTATCCTATCGTATTCTATAATGTTGTGTAGTGTGGATGTTATCCTCGATCTGGATATGACAGTACTTATTTTTGGGACATCTATGGAAGACAATTAATGTAGACTAATGAAGAATAATCTTTTGATGTTGGTTGTTCTGCCTAAAGCTTATTCTAGGTATCCTTGTTATCTGAACATTCATGTAGCATGTTATTCATGTATCATGTTACAATTTTTGGTATGTCTAACTGCATTCCTTTGGTTGGTATTGAAAATGATGATGATCAAGATTTGGTCTTGGTTGTGGTGTTCCTATCAATTTATGTTGGATCAAGATTTTGTATTGGTTGTGGCGTTCCTATTGGCTATTGAATATATCTCATGTAATTCAGAGTACATTTTATGTACTGAAACAAGAAGTGTGGTGTATATGAACAATGATAAGGGGGCAAAGGATTCTACGACATGAGATAGAGAAGGAAGTGAAGGAAAGTGTCAAGTAGAAGTAATATGTATTGTAGAGGTAGTGGAAGGAAGGTTCGCATAAGATTCTTAATCGGATATGTTGTAGACAATTAGTATGCTCTTAATCAGAACTGAAGTCATGCATATGCAGATGCAACTTCATTAGTTCATGTTTTGTCCATTTTGTAATTAGACATTTTTTAATTAATTGGGCAGTGAGCCCACCGACAATGAGCCTTACTTGTAGTGAGAATTTTGGAAGTGAGCCCTTTTAAAATCACCTTAACTGGTGTCACCTTAATCGATGTTTTATAATTGAGAATTAGCATTCTTTTAGGTTTTTCCCATCGCGGGTTTCCATGTAAATTTTAGTGTTCATTGTGCATGGTGTTGTTAAGTGATTTCATGTTCATATCTATTTTAATTATTATCTGGTTGATTTAAGATTTCTCTAGATTAATTAAAGAAAGGAAAAGGGTTTTGTGATAACTGATTCAGGCCCCCCCTCAATTATCTAGACTGTTCAAAAAATTAGTCAAATCAGACTCTCCAAAAATGTAAGTCACCATTTTTCCATAGCCACCACAATGGATAGATGAAGGCTCAAGGATACCTTAGGGCTATCACATATGGAAATCTTGTCAATCTGGTGCAAATTATATTCTCCAAGAACCACACCTATAGCAGTGTACAATGTACCATGATATTGACCTTCTGAAATGTGAACTATCCAAGATCATAATATAGATGCGCGAGGATGCTATGCCCCCAGGCGTACATGGTCTTGTGCTCTGCCATCCCTCAAATCATGTGTACTATTCCTCCCTCTAAAGTTTCTCTCTGACCGTCAAGGATGAGTAATAGTGCTACTATGAACATCAAAATCCATGCATCAAGTGGGGCCCATGAGTATAGTAACATCGCTAGATCAATTCATGGCCTCACCATACCATCATGCACTAGACCTCCAAGGTATTACTACATGTCATATTTCATCTCTTGAAATGATTTCTCCACTAGGAAATGTACTCTCACCATGAATCAGAACTCGGAGTATGCAATGTACGTCCTTTAGCACAATCTTCATCTTGTCAATAGGAAGATGAAATGTGCATGTATTTGTGTTCCATCACTTTGCTAATGCTATCAACATAGGATCGTGGTACCTCATGGTGGGCATCAGGTACAACTAGTATAATCCCATAGTCTATAGGAACTCTCTCTCCTCTACTAAAAGAGTGGGGGCTAGGTCTCAGAGGTAGTTGATCTGTCTACCATCTAGAGATTGTCGTGAATGGGTAGGAATCTAACAAAAAAGAAAAAAATTATCCTATAAACATTCTAAAATCTTAAATCCTTACATCAACAAAAAAAAAGTGTACCAAATTTCTTAGTGTACTATCGTAAAGGTCCTAGACACTTAGACCCATTTTGGGACACTTCATGAAGAAACGAGACACTTTGTGAAAAAGTGGGACACTTCACGAACAAAAGGGACACTTTGCGAAAAAAGGGACACTTTGCGAGTTTTTTTTCCAAGGCGCTAAATTAACCTATAAATGCATAAAAAAATATAAAATAAATGTCTAAGGATAAAGCTAAGACAAAAAATTAAAATCACCTGATGATAATGCTTGTCATGTGCCACCTGATCTTGCAGGATGTCCAGTCTTGCAAGCTCATAGTCTCGTTAGCTTGACATATTCAATCAATCTTCACCATACTCAAGCTACAAGAAGTTAAATGACAAAATTGTTAGAATTTACTCCTTTTTTACTCTTATATATGTTAAAATTAGGGTTTCTACTATATTAGGGTTTAAATGTGCCTTTCATTCAAATCAAGATAATGAGAGCTAGAGAGCTCCATTTTTGAAACTGTTTGTTGCATTGGAATCATATTTTCACTCCCGTTCTCATCAAATTTCTATCATCATGTGGTATGGTAATTGGAAATACCCTATGATATGACCTACCTTATTTGATGTGGTTAGAATGCTACCTTGATTCCACCCTTGTAAATCAAGTGGAATCAAGAGGGGGCATACATCTACCCTCAAATTTTATTTCTAGAAGAAGTTAGATAAGAGGATTTTTTTATAGAAAAATAACAATTTCATGTTGTAGGATGTGGTTCCTAATGTTTTGGTTTTATAGATAGCTACACTGGGGGCTTCATTCTCCCGTGTTGTGAATGAACCTATATGAGTATCCTTTAAAGTGTACTATTTAGAGTCCTTTAGCTTGCATATGCATGTAGAGTCATATGGGCGCTAAAGTGGGGGCTAAATGTGGCAACAAAAATTGTACTCTCTTCTTGGAGATAGTACAATTCCTTGCTTAATTTGGACCTATTTTGGTTCCCTTGCATTAATTACCCTTTAAATCATCATTAATAGGCCCCTAGGACCCATTATTTCGGATCTCAAGGCTTATTTCACTAAAGACCCAACAAAATCATTTAAAACATCAAAAATCCCAAAAACCCACCTTGAAAAGCTAGGGTGGGACTCATTTGCCACCTTGTATGAATGAGTCCCTCTAGGTGGGACCCATGCGCCACCTTGGGTGAATGAGTCCCATTTGGGGTCTTTTTAAATTTTGAGTGGGAAAAACACCTTTTTTTTTGGTTGAGGCCGGCCTTTGATATCTAAATAATGGTAAATTAGGTGTTAATGCCTATGTAAGAAAGTTTCTAAGTCATTTTTATCATTTAAGAAATCTAAGCAAGAATTTTCAAGAGAAAATTCAAGAGACAAGCATCAAGAATCTTCAATTATTCTTTCACAAGAGCATTCAAGTTTCAAAATCAAGAAAAGTTGAAGTCTTGGAGTAGCATTAAAGCATTTTTATATGTATTAAAGCTCACTTTCATTCAAGATAAAGCATTGTCAAGGGTTGGTCATGGTTATCTATGGTGAATCATGATGGATTCTAGGTTGGGGAGATGCAACTAGCCATCAAGACAAGCCTAAGGACTTGTTTCCTAAGTGATTCCATCCTCCATTATCACTCTACTTTCAACCTATGAAAGGTACACAAATTATTGAGATGCATTTGGGTGATTAGAGGTCTCTCAAAGTGAGTCATTCATTGTCATATTTCTATTCATGCATCATATTCTTACACATTAGAATAGTGTTGCATTTTGTTTCAAATTTCCTAGTCTTAGACACACTTAAGGCTAGGATTTATGTTCACATTTACATCCAAGTTCTATTATTTTCATCAAGGTTTAATTACCAAAATAGGGGCTTGACCGAGGAAAACCCCCCATAAGCAAATCAAGTCTATATTCTATTTTGTAGGCATTTTCTCACATTCGGACCCAAAAATCAATTTGAAAGGAAAGGGAAGATATTGGAGCATAGATCTGAACTTTAAATTTCCCAAAAAGTGAAATGGGACTGATTCTCCGGAAGTGGCGAATGAATCTTGGTACATGTGTTTTTCAGAACTGTTTGCTGATTTAGATACCCTTTTCCCCAAAATTGGCTCCTATACAAAAATCCAGATCTAGGTCTGATTCATATAGATTGGCAAATGAGTCCCAGTAGGTCAAAAATTCAAATTTTCTAGGCTTTCAAAGCTCCATTCCACCATCTCCATATTTCCAAGTGCACACATTACTTTCTGTAGATTTCTATTTTTTTTCACTTTCATAAATCTAGGTCATTTAGTGAAGCTTTTCATTGAATTAGGGTTTTTCATTTCATCTTACATTTCATTTATCTTTCCAAGTTCTTAAACTTGGTGGTGAACCCCTCATTAGTTTACATTCAACCCCTAGGACAACTCTATTGCAAGATCTCTTTCTCCTTTGCATTGAAATATCTAGGGTTATCCTTGAGTAGAATATCTTGAAAGTGGGGGTGCTCTATGTCCTCAACCATATGATAGCACACATCTCCCCCATTTTAAGAGGTTCCAACTAGTATAAAATAATTAGATGATATAATATTAATTTTATTTAATAGATATGGATGAGTGATAACTCTAATAAAGATGAGAATTACAAGGAATATATCCTCCAATAATCTAAAATAATTTTGGGATTTCTCTTTATTTTGATCATGAAAATCAAATCCCTAGCATAAATTCACGAATTTTGAAGCAAGGAGAACCCTAAATGAAGCACTAGTTTCATTCCCCTTTAATAGAAAAAATAGTATTAGTGTGGTTCAATTAGCTAATTCAAGTGATTTGTCCCTTTAAACACCTTAGAGATATAACATTTTTTCTCTTGATTGGAGTTATATAGGTTTCATTTATAGCCATTTCTTCTATTGAGAGGATCATTCCTCATTTTCTAAGTATTCACAAATTTTAAGGATTGAAATCCTCCATATTAGGGAGGTGTGATATACAAATATTTAGAGAACTAGTTAGTTATACTATTTATATAGACAAAGAAGATAATTAATTATAGAAAATTTTAATGAAGGGAGTAGTAATTTCTAAGAGATCAAAAGTAGAGTTTTTAGCTATTGTGTGAAATCACTAGTTTCAAAAAGTGACAGTTTCACAACCATTGAGGAAATTATGCGACTACCAATTTAAAGGAAGATATGATTTCTTTATGTGTCTAAAACAATATTTGGAGCCATTTCAATTTGTACACTTTTTGATATTTCATGTTCTTTTTATCTTAGAAAAGAATAAAATACATACATTTTAGATGAATTCAAGCAAGCATTAGAGGGAATTGAAGTGGATCCCAAGAGGACTAACATATTTTGAGTGAAGAAGAAAATTTTAATAGTGAAACATATCTGGAAGATAGTGTGATAGAGAGCTTGGAGTTATCTTTAGTACTAACTATTAATTTTTTAGGTTTCTTGTGTTGAGAGAGGCCTAAGATAGTTTAAAAAAAAAGAAAGAGATTATGGATATAGTCATTTGATTATTGTTTGCTTATTTTTCTCCCATAATTCAAGTTCTCAAAGGTAAAAGTCTCTACCTTGAATTATTTTATTTTCTCTCATTTTTATTTTATGTTAAGATTTATTTTCTTACTAATGTGACAACTAGATTCATGTTTTTTAAATTTATTTTGATCTAGTTATTAAGTATTCATTCATTGTCATAATCAAGCATCTATCTATATGGGATATGAATCCATCCATATAGGATAAGGATCCATCCATTTAGAACAAGAATCCACACATATGGGATATACATTCATCTAGTCATCCAGGATACCTAAATATATCCAAATGAGATAGGCATCTGGGTAGGTGCACAAAGATGTGGGACCAAAAAGTGGCCATCCCAATTTTTTACCCCATTAAAGCCATAACATGAGTGTGTTATAATGCACTCATATTATTGCTAAGTCAAACAATAATGTGAGAACACTATAATGCCCTCACATTATTACTAAGTCAAGCAATAATGCAAGCACATTATATAATGTGCTTGCATTATTTTTCTACTGAAATGAGCTTTTTTATGGCCTACAAACCCTCCATAGCACGCCCACATTCTAGGAATCCTTTTTTTTGCTAAATCTTTACCGATTATTTGCCAAAATTCCACCAAGAGGTCAAGGAGGTCAAAGGAGCACATTATTTTAGTTTTTTAGTGTGAGATTTGTATAAAATAGGTAGATTGAACATGTTTTGATAAAAAAATATTTATTTTTTGAAGAATTGTCAATACACCCCAAAATATTGAAAATCCTAATTCACTTCATGATGAAACCCCCCCTAAAGAAAAACCTCAACAAACACCTCCTAGAATTACTCGTAATGCTCTAGGAACACAAGAAAATATATTAGGGAAAATTGAAAATAATAAAAAAGAAATTGAGGAGTTAATTGAAATGTTGAGAGATCCTACAGGAACAAAATTTCATAGGACCTCCCTTGCTCAATCATTGCAACCCATAATATTTCATGTAGATTTGAAACTAGAAAGAAAATAAATAGTTGGTTTGACAAGAGGCAAGAGCTAAAACAATTTTATGTAAACAAATTATCATAAAAACAAGTTAAAGAATTTCTTTTTTGAAATATGACTTGTTTGGACATCTTGACCCACAACAGTCAGCAAGACCACTTGTTAGACCAAAATATGAGTACATGAATATCCCTTATTTTGTGAAGCAGATTATTGAGCTGGATACCTTACATTCAATTAGCTCACTTACTTAGAGACTAATAAAACATACTAGGCCTCTAGCACAGGTTGAGGTGGGTGATTCTTTCAGGAATCCAGTTCCATCTTATTTATGTCGATCTTGTGGATCACTTTGTGTTTAGGATCCCAAGGATAGTTAGGATGCACGTGCCTAGGCTACATTTGTGACAGATTAGATGGTGATGAAATATTCTCTCTTGAGTGATACATTTGGCTTTGATAGTCAAGTAAATGTCAACAAGTTCATTTAATTCAATTGATTAAATCTCATTTTGAATGCAGGACCAAATAAATTAGATGAATGATTATAATGAAATTTTAGGGTCATAATGTTCACCCTACTTCCAATGGTTCTCCACCTTCCTATTACATGACCATGTCTAGTGCAAAGGTATGTAACTAGTAAGAATTATAAATATTACAAGTGAATAGTTAAACATTATATGAATGGTATTCTTATATCCCACTTTGGATGTTGAATAAATTAATGATGGGCCATCAACATCAACACTTGGTAGTGGAAGTGGTCATCAAAAGTTCACTTAGGTATTATAAAAAAAAAAAATTTGAAAAAAAAAATGTATTTTGTAGTTGAATAATGTTTAATGACTTGAATTTTCTACATAGTTTGTAAGTATGCTTTTTACCTTTTAGTTAATTTTCTTTCATGTTTCTATGCAATTCATAATCTATGAATTTCATTTCATCATGTTTTTGACCTCTAAAAATATAGACTAGTGGTGTTAATTAATTTTCCACCTTCTTGTGGTTGGTGTTGTTAATAGATAATTTAATATTTTTGAATCAAAGAGAAGATTTTTATTTGAGTGGTTGAGTGAATAGCCAACACTTTTAGGTTTTCTTAGTTCATTTTCAATCAACCCATGATAAAAAAAATTCACTTTTATTTCCAAGGCATTCATCTTGGTTGGTGTTAATGTTGATAATGTTGCAATAATGTATTTTATTGGGAAAGACTCCACGGTTAAGAATACCTTAAAGATGGGTGATTCACTTGTTAAAAGGGGAACCTTCTCAATCATCATTTCTAGCTATAGATCTCTTTATTAGATTAACTCTTGGGACCTTCATTGACCAAACCTATCTTCCTACCTTCATCTCTTCCCTTTTAATGAATTCTTTCTAGAATCCATTTGGTCTAAAGATCATAGTTTAAGAGTTTTTATTTAGTTAAAGAAACATTAGCTAGTTAATGTCCTTGGAGGAATTCATAACTCCTTTATATATTTAATTTTTGAGGCAATTAGATTTATATAATTTAGTTCTCTACTTGATCCATTGTAGCTCTAGGATTAAAACATCTAGTAAGGTGAATAAAGCAAGTAAATGGTCTCTTCAACCACTATATTTTTGAAAAAACTTATATTGATGGCCCTTCTTAAGGGAATCAAAGTGTTTCTAAGATTAGTGAGTCATAAGGTCATTATAGTGATTTTAGTTACTCTTCATTTATTTATTTTTATCAATTTGAGTTTTTTCAAATCTAATTTGCAATATGATCCTATTTTTTTTATGATAGAAAGCTTCTTCTTACTAATTTAAAGTTATTCCATGGCTGCTAAAATTAGAACCAAACCTATATTATCATTTTTAACTTATACACAAATATAGAAAGGAAAGGTAGGTGCCTAAATGTGGATTTGTATCCTTTAAGAAAATGTAGTTATACATACAAGGCTATTAAGCAAATTAATTTTATTCTTCAATTTTTATCTTATTTTGGTGAGGATTTTTGTCTTATATTATCATCAAAATAGAGACCCTCTTTTTAGCTTGATATTTTGAGAGAGTTTTTACCATCTTTCAAATTTTCATCTTCTCTAGATGGCATAGATCCTAGTTGGTGAGTTGGTTTGATTTTCATGGGTTCTAGTTGGCTTACATGTTCTAGAAGCCTTCCTATACTATGCAATGCTTTATTCAAGATCAATTTGATGTTTTTCATTCATTTGATAGGTTTTGGAATGATATTAGTTTGAGAAGTCTTATATCTAGGTTTACCTCATTTATTCATTTGAATTCTTGGCTTGCATGGATATGATCACATTACTCTTGTCATTTTAACAATAATATTTGATTCTACATTATGAGAATTTAATGATTGAAGGTTTATAGTCTTGAAAACTATGAGGAATCCTTCAATTTTAGGTCACTTTATATACTTGACATGGTAATTCTTGAATATATATATAAGGATTTGAGGTTATTATTTTGTCACACCATGCTATTAGGAACCTTTGTGAGTGATATTAAATATATTTTATGATCATTATCATGCTTGCACATGTCTTGAGATGGAATCTATATTCCATGTAAAGGAATTTTTAATGGTTAAGTTGGGTCTTTATCACTGTTTGATGGTTTAAACCCTTTAAATATTTATGTAAAATACATTATCAAGTAATAGAGATCACTTTCACTCATATAGTTTTGGTATTTAAATAATGTTGTTTCTGTAAGTGTGAAATAAGTATGAGTAAAATAACACTTCTTAATACAACATTATATCAAGAGAATTAATCAAAGTTAATCTAATTGAAACAAAAAGACTCTTGAAAGCATCATATTGCTCTCTATCTCCAAAGAATTATCAAATCACTATGGCCCTTAGATTGTGTAAGCACTATGACTGTTTAAAATGAATATCTAGAGAACGAGATGTTGTCAAAATATAGGAAACTTTAATCCTAAATGATGATTACTAAAATTGACATGAATTTGGATAAATGAAAGCTAAAAAACACTAAATGCAACCATGATTATAAATTCTAAAGCTATGATGCTATTTTTGAAGAGTAAGATTGCACAAAGATGAGATATTCTGGATCCATTTACTAATGAATGAGGTTGTATTTATAGATTTCCCAACCATATTTGCACAGGGGTAGCAAAGTAGAGGCTTGGATTCAATCTGGAGGATTGAATGGTGAGAGATTAAGAAGATTTTGGAAAATTTTTCTACCCATGTAAACACCAGGCAAGATGATAGGAAGGATTGATGGAAGAGGATTGAGAGATTGATTTCCAATTTATCTCCATAGTTTCCCATGAAGATTGAATCAATTAATTTAGACGTACATTTGACATAAATTAGACATATGATATCTAATTTGGTAGTTGAGTAAATAGAGGAATTTGATTTATGCCTTTATTTAAATATTTTTATTTATTTAAATTAGCAAAAGGGGAATAAATAATTTAATAAAACAAACTATAGAATTTTTTTATTAAATTAAATAGAAGGGATATCATAATTAAACAATAAAGTATTTAACCTTTGTTTAATTAATTTAAATGATGTGATAGAATAAAATATGGGAAATTGATAATTAAATAAAACAAAGTATTTAATTTTGTTTATTTAATTAAGATGAAATAATAGGAGAATTTAGAAGAAATTAAATAAGAATTTAAATGTGAACTAAATAAATAAATATTTCTATTTATTTAATAGTAGAGGAATTTAGGATAATTAATCAAATAAGTCATATTCAATTAATTAGATTCTCCAAACCAATTTTAGGTGTATACATTTTTCCCCTCTTTGAAGTGATGTGTTTACGCATTGCTTCAAAGAAATTTTTGTTGTTGTTGCCAGTATCGACAAAACAAATTCAGTATGCCCCAAACATTGATTTTCATTGATTTTTTTTTAGTATTCCCCAGACATGCCCCAAACATTGATTTTCAAGTGGTTGATGATAATATGCCCCCTCGGGAGATAAATTTTTTATTTTTTTTCCGATTTTTTCAATTTTTTTGATGATTTGATGAAGTTTTGATGGTAAAATAATTTATCTCCCGATAATGATGAAGAAATTTTTCCCCTTGGATAAATTTCAATTAATCTACCAATAAAATTAATTAAAATGTTAAAACTCCCACAAAATTCCACCTTGAAGAAACTAATAAATGGGTCAAAAGGTCATTTTCATACTCATTTGTGCAGTTGACTTTTGAAATCTTTGTGAGAGAGACATATTTGAGCCACTTGGAGAATGATGGTGATTCCTTACCACAACCACCGGTTCGAGCGTGTACGACGTTACCAGCCCCCAACAGCTTAGGACCTCTGGTAAGTACCCATAATCCTCCTCGTATTTTGTGCAATTTCATTTTTCTTGCCTTTTCTTATATTTTTAAATTTTTATAGTTCTAGCACTTCAAGTTCACGCTTTAGCACTTTACACTTAGGTGTAGCACTCTTAGGGCCTGTTTTAGCACTTTTGAGAATTAGCGCTTTCATTAGATATTTTAGCGCTTTGATAGGATAATTTAGCGCTTCAAAAATTGCAGCGCTTTGATAGGATAAATTAGCGCTTCAATAGTGTAAATTAGCGCTTCGAGCTATTGTTTCGGTGCATTAACCTTCCAAAATAGCGCTTTGATAGTGTGTTATAGTGCTTCTGAGCAATAAAACAATGCTACTAATATTTTAGCACCTTGAATGCTTGTTCTAGGGCATCTAAGTGATGAAATAACGCTTCTTGCTTTTTAGCGCTTTGAATGCCTGTTCTAGCGCGTCTATGTGATGAAATATCACTTTTAATTTTTTAGCGCTTTGAGTGCCTGTTCTAGCGCATCCCAGTCAGATTTGCAAATTTGGTCAAATTTTAAACTTGATTTTGTCAATTTTGATCATGTCCACTCTTCAGTTTGGTATGATTTGATGATCTAAATAACCTTGATGATTGATTATGATGATAGATAAGAATTATTCTCATGATAGGTGAGGAATAATCTCATTTGTGATGAACCTCATGATAGGTGAGGAATGACTTCATTTGTGATGAACCTCATGATAGGTGAGGTTGATTTTGATAAATTGACATTTTTTTGGAAAAGTTCAATTTAGATTGAAATGCCCTAGATTAGGATTAATTGGGGTCTCCTCACAACATTAGCCGAGCAGTGGTATAGTGACCACAATACCTTCCACCTACCTACTAGCGAGATGGCAGTCACTCTAGAGGACGTATGGTGGATATTACAAATACATTTGTTGGGTAGATTGTAGCATATGATTCATAGGAAGCTGGTGGGATAGATGCCCTTCGTAGAGGTTTCCAGGATGATCACACTATAGGATTGTGGATTCGGTGGTGTATGATGGCTGATGCTTATGCTACTTTATTGGCAGTGCTTTCTGGATTTATTGAGGTTTCCTTTGTCCTGATCGTAGGTCAAAGGGATTCTCTATTGGTTGAAGCCGCATACTTGAGAGCATGGTCATGCATGGGACCAAATATGCTTGGGGGATTTGCATGTTGGCACATCCATATCATGATTTACATTTAGTTGTATATTTGAGAGGGTGTAGCCTATCAGCGGGAGTTACTTTGCTTCAGGTTTGGGCATGGGAGCATATTGCTATCACATGACCACTACCACTATGAGATAGACCTGCTACTAGGCCTTATGTTTTTAGATACAAAGGTTAACTTACCCAGTCTAGGATGGGTAAGTTGGAGCACTAGAGGCATGTATTGGATGATTTAGAGGCTATCACATGGCACACATATCTAGATTGTGAGAGTTGGGAGGAGGATGATGCAGTTCATGGTTATTTGTTTGATTCCATGTAATTGATTGGCAAGACCTGCTTTGTATTGGAGAGATTCTTATTGCGGAGGTTCTATAGACAGTATGGGATTATTCAATGCATGCCTCAATGAATTGTACATTATGCCTGAAGTTGGAGTGATACAACAGATTGGGGGCCATCTCTTTCTTATGATACCATAGTGGAGGGATATCATGCTCTACAATCTTCAGCTTGGGATATGCATCATGATATTGTAGAGGCACCAGTGACTACAGAGTATGCACAATATATGTCATTACATCCATGCCCTCTGATTAGCATTCCTGATGAGCTAGCACCACTACCTGTAGAGGAGGATGTTTTGGAGGATCCGATTATAGCTATTGAGGTGGAGGATAGCGGGGATGATAGTGAGACGAGTGGCAGTGATGAGAGCAATAGTGATGAGAGTAGTAGTGACGATGGAGATGACGATGATGATGGTGGCAGAGGGGTTGGGGCAGGTAGTGTAGGTCCATCCACTACTAGGCCTCATAAGAGGTGAGCAGTGGATATTTCTTCGACAAATCAACAACCACAAATTGCCAACTTACAGGTGCAGATACAAACTCTGCAGGGTCAGCTTGGTTAGGCACAGGGTTTACTTGTGCAGACAGAGATGTAGTTATAGACCTAAGTCAAGGCTCATGCATAGGTCTTAGCTCAGGTATAGGGACAGTTGGCAGCTTCTCAGACACATATTTCCACACTAACAACGGAGAGAGATTTTCAAGTAGATTGTCGAGCAGGCACAGGGGACTATCGAGACCTTATAATGAATAATCGATGGTACCACCATTGGTGACTATATGAGGGAGTTTCTCCGTGTTGGCCAAGAGGTAGAGTTCTATAGAGGTCATTACCATGATGTCATTCCTTCTGAGCGGAGAGTCAGTTATGTGTCATCCACATTTGGCCAGACACAAAATAGCACGGTTAGCGAGGGTGTGATGCAACCTCCATGGAGAGATCCGAGTGATTCTAGTGGGGGAGTTACTAGCCCTGAGATGCCTGCAAGTTCTGGTAGTAGCAGATCCTAGCTACTCGTATATATTTTTGAGACATGATGTATACTTCGATTCAACCAGTTTTGATGGTGTATCTCTTTTATTTCAGATTTAATTGTATACTTGACATTGATAATTATATGATTTATATGATATGCAATGAATTTTTATCTATCTATGATGGTTCTATTTTGATTCTATGATGGATGCATTTATTTTTCATGTTCTATATGCTATGTGATGATTTTTACAAGATATGTGATGGACGTATTTATGATCTAAATGACATTCTTTGTTTTCATGATGTTCTATTTAATGCTTATGTATGGACGTATGATGCATGGATGTATGATGGATGCATGATGATATAAAAAAATGATGAATGGATGATGAATTGATGGATGAAACGCAATGATATGATGTTTGTATGATAAAGAAAATGATAAATGAATATGATGGTGATGTAATAAATGTATGATAAGAATGCATGATAATAGAATGTGAATGAATGATGTACTTAATGGATGAAATGAAATGATACGATTTAATTTTGAAAATTTATTTCAGAAATTTTATATGATGTGGAAAAACATGATATGATGAATGCACAACTATTTGATTCAAATGTATGAATGATGAAGTGATATAATAACAATGATTTCTAATGTATGGAAATGAAAATGATGATGCACCTATATGGTTATGATTTATTTTTGTTTATGTCAAGTATACTCAATATTATTTCCAGAAAAGATAATCATCAACTTGAATCCTTTGTGTAAAAAACACTCTGCAGATGTAGAAATTATTATGAATGCAATCTAATTTTATCATGCAACTATATGCAAACTATTGGCATTTTAACAGTAATTTTGTGCTTTGTATAATCATAGAGCTTTTAAAATGTTGAAAGTGAGTAAAAGCGTCAATGGTATGATTCAGACCAATGATGACTTGAGTACAACTTCCATGATTTTTGATATTGCAAGTGAACACAAGAATCTAACTATAATTGAACTGAGATGACCCAAGCATTTCTTGCGTAAATAGATAAAGATCAATCATTTTAGTGTGTGAATTCTAAATGTCATATGTGATACATTCATAGAGCACATCCCACGTCAATTCACACATTTAAATGATTAACACACAGACATCAGACAACAAAAATACCATTCTTCTTCTTTGTTTCTCTAGTTTATTACATCATTGAGTTACTACAAAGAAATGATAACAAATAATAAAAAATACAATGTATCCACCTTTTACTTAAAGTGTTTCAATCATTATTCTGATTAGATCACCCATCTTGATTTTGTGATGCTTTTGTGATTTTTGACCAAACCTAACTTAAAGACCTATTCTAGGGGCCTTAGGGGCTGATCAAAGATTAGCCTTGCCTACGTTATACATGCATAGACCACGTAGTTCGATTGACATAGACTCATGTTTTTGGCTTGACTTATTGAGACTAACTTTTTGACTTATTTTTTGATTTTAATATGATACAAATGTTTGATGTGATTTTTATACTAATTTGATGTTCCATGTTGGATTGCGTTTCGATCATTCCTGTTGTCACATTTTTCTAAACTCATTTTCTTTATTACATCCAATGATGTGTAGATGTTTTTCTCAAGCTAGGGTGAGACATGACTATTTGCAATGATATGATAATGGATGCATAGTGATGGTGAAAGTAACAACCATGACATGTATCCCAATAGATGGTGAAAGTTGGTTAAATCACAAATAGTGCCTGTTTCCAAGTTTTCACTATATGTTTTTATTCCACTTTTTCATATTTTTATGGTTTTTTTTTTGTATTTATCTATTACCAAGATGCCTGTTTGCTAGGTTTTCATCAAGGAAACCATTTTTCAGAAGTTTGAAATTTGCACTAGGTGATTCAAGTGTAGTATCTTTTGAGATGGATACTATTGAGAGGTTCATCAAAAAAATCCCGTTTAGGTGTTGATAGCTGATAAGCGCCCGATCCATAAACTGATATGATGAAAAAGGGACCTAGCCAATTAGATTCAAAATTTCCTTTCTTTTCTCTATCATGCTGATTTCTAGGGTTCTCTTTTAGGACCAAATCACCAACTTGAAAAACTCTGGACTTTACCCTATGATTGTAGCTCCTTGAAATTCTCTGTTGGTATGTTGTTAGATGATTGAAAACTTGTTGACGACACTCATCCAACAATTCCAGTTCTTGAAGCCTAGATACTCTATAGTCCTCATTTGAAATGATTCCTTTGAGTGATACATAGAGTGATGGAATCTCTACCTCAATGGGTAATATGGCCTCTGATCCATATACCAAGGCATATGGTGTAGCTCCTATTGGTGTTCTGATGCTAGTTTTGTAGGCCCATAGTGTAGGATTTGTAATGCCCCGCCAAGTAACCTTAAAGGAAGTTGCAATTAACATCTTAAGAAAACTAATTTTTTTTTATAAAGTGCATTTAACATACACATTCACTTACTAGTTAACAACAACCTCTAAGGCTACACGGTTAGGATTACTTAAACCCACACATACATATTACATATAACCATAGCCTTATGAACTTTATGAAATAAACATCATACATCATAAGAATACCACATAACATAATAAGATAATCAACCAAGATACAATCTCATAAACATTATCTTAATCCAATAGTTACATCACTCATTCCCAGAATGAGACACTAGTATAAATGTATTACAATTACATAGCTCCACCTCATAAACATAAGAGGGATAAAATAACTTATACAAGTTAAAATATTACAATGCAAATAATTACAATAAGAACCACGAGCTGTCCATCTAGATGTCTCGCCACCAAGTATTGAAGATAGATGGGGACCCAACGGTTTTGGTGCATGTTCCACCCTATCAATGTGGTACCCGAAGGCCCACCCCCCATGCTAGGAGACAGTAACAAAGTAACATGGAGAAAGATTCTACTACCTCTAACCAAAGGCAGACTCAAACTGACATAACCAAATAAATGCCATCAAAAAGTACAACTCATTCACCATACAAGTATGAATCAAGTACAACTCAAGTACAATACAAGTACAAATCAAGTACAATACAAGTACAACTCCAACATCACTGACATAGGTCACATTGCTTCCAGACATAAAGTAGATCAAGTATGTTCACAGAACCATACATATAAAACAATTAACAACAGTTGTCCTAGATAGAGTGTCATCGCAAGGTTTGTCATGAGATCTCCTCTGGACATTCTTCATAGGCTCCGGCACAAGTAATCCTGGTGGCCTCAACCGAATCCCGACACTCATACTCACTCATGCGGAATCAACTACCTCTCGCAAGAACAAGATAGTTGATCTTGCCATTCCAGGCCTTCTCACTCATCCCAAATCTAAACAAGCCCTTGTGTCTATGAGTGAGGATTAAATGATCTTGATTAGTGAGAAGTTAGTCCTAATCTTCTAAGTACATTATTTTAATTATCACTTGTTTAAATCACTCCTGAAGGTTATCCAGTTTACCTCTTTGGGCTCTGGCGCCTAACAGAAGCCCCTCTTCTAGTGGACAACACACACCCAAACAATCCACCAAGGGAACCACAAGTGCATACCAACTAGGCATCATAATCCACTCCAACACAAGGAGGATACAAATAATAGAACTCACTCCAAACATCTTGGAGGAAACAACACATAGTCTACTCCTCTCACAGGAGGCAACAAGATGAAACCACATCACAAGGTCACTCCATACAAGGAGACATGGATCCCATAATCCGCTCTTAAACCAAGGAGGTGCAAACATCCTCGTTCGTGAAAACCGGGTAAAATTGAAAAGACGCCATGCACTACCCAAGGGAAAACAACTGGATGGCATAAAGATTCAACAACCCTTATCCTCTAAGATCTTCTAGAAGACTTATAATTTAGGACTAACACTAAATCCCAAAACCAACAATGCAACTTGATGACATAGCAACCAAAGCATTCAAGTCATTAATCAAATCTAATATTTGGATTTCCTAAATTCATACTCATTCAATAGGTAGTGTTGACAAAGTCAAAGACATGATAACTAGATCATCTAAAATAATCATAACCCCTATTTCCCTTTTCATTATTGAAAATCTAAAACAATTAAACTTACTTCTCTTTACTGAATACAGAGAATTAAATCCTTTAAGATAATCATGAGAAAGATACTACTTTTGGATATACTAAATCCATATCTCTTTCATAATCCAATCACAATGATTCAATTAATCTAAATAGAAATTAATAAATAAAATAATTGATTATCTCATCAATAAAATAACTTCTTAATTTACTTTTAAATCGACACAAATCCATGCAAGTAAATTATTTCCATTTTTTAACCAAATCTTACATCTCATTCAATTTTCTATTTAAAACATTCAAACACTTTAATATAATAACATATTGTTTCTCTATCCATTTTCCATATACACTAATCAATCCATTTTTAAATCTCTATTCAATAATACATTGCATGCATCTCATATTAATAATTGAAAATACTCATGGATATATATATACATTTCAATATGTTTTCTTCAATCATATTAACAAAATAAATATTTCTTTTTAAATCAAGTAATTACTTTTATTAAAAAATATCTTTCTCTATACATTTTCTACACATACTAATCATTTCTTTTAGAACACTAATAATACCCAATTTACAAACAACAGAATAAAATAATATAAATATTATTTATTCTCTCAAATGGATATATACCTTCAATATATATATACTAAATATAAATTAATATATTTAAATATATTTAATCATTAACATATCTTCTATTCTTTACAGAATATCAAATTGTTTAATTCAAAATAAAATATCCCTTATCATCAATATTCCAAAATATAAATATATTTTTCTAATTAAATCAAATTAATAATTGGACCTTTTACATATGAATTTAAATTCCACAATTAAATTTTAAATTATGCATTCTTTAAATCAAATATTTAACTCCTTCAATTAAATTTTAACATTCCATTTTAAAATAAACAATAATTTCTCATACGTTTATAATTTTAATTCCACTAATCTAATATACAAATTTTACTTAAAATGATATAAATAAATATAATACTTTAGTATTATAAATTATAATATAAAATATTATTAAATAATATTTTAATATTATAATAACAATACCTAAAATATTAATATTTATAAATATCAATTTATTATTATTTTATTTTCAGAACAGCCATGGGAAAATAATTTAACAGTAGTCTCATGTTTCAAGCATAACTCAAAAACTACGATCTGGGTATTTACGATTTTTTGATAAGAATAAGAAAATTTTAAAATGCAAAAACTCTTTTAATTTTCTGAAAACCCAGTTTGTGAAAGTGAAGTTAGAGGCGATGCAATTCAAACCATTTTACCATGAAAAATATAACTATACTGCAGATTTTAAAATCCGTTTTCTAATAATAATAGAGGATTTTATTTTCTAAAAACATTCTAAATACATTGTTCAATCTCTATGTTTGATTTCCAATAACAACAAAATCGATTTCTCCAAATAGTTTAAATTCAACTAAGGTTTTCACAATTTTCACTCAAGAATTTTCACAAACAAAGGCTGTAAATTTATTTAATTCTTTTCTTCTAATATCAAATTTGTTTTCTAAAATAGATTTAACAAACAAATCTTTAATCACTGCTATTTAAAAAAAAACAATCAAGAATAATAAAACACAAAGAGGAAAAACCTGGTACAAGAAGCTACAGGAAGAGATGAATTTCTGATGCAAGCCTCCTCCAAAGATTTCCTGAATTTTCTTCAATCCTCCAATGAATCCAATCCAAAATCCAACAAATGCAAACAATATTTCCTTCAATAAATTCTACAATCAAACTTTTTTCAAACCCTTGTGCAAATTTTCCAAAATTTCTTCCTTGCTGTAAAAATGTATTTTTCTAAAAACCTTCTAAAAGATTTTTCTGCCCTAAAATTAAAACATATATTTTTATAAATCAAAAATACCTAATACAACCCTAATTCACATTACATGCAAATTAGATATTTCAATTTCAATATTTACAACCCTAATTCACATTACATGCAAATTAGATATTTCAATTTCAATTTCAATTTCAATTTTCAATTTCAATTTCACTTTCAATTTCAAATTTCAATTTCAATTTCAATTTCACTTTTCAAAAACCCACTTTTAATTTAAAATGCAATTTGAAATAATAAATTAATTTCCAAAGTTGCAACCAATTTCTCAAATAAACATTTAATTACAATTTCTAATTTAATTCCCACACGTTGAAATTAAATTCCAAAATTAATTTTAATTCTTTTATTTCCTTTCATTCTCTTGGATCACATTTAATTAATTAATTTAATTATTTAATAACTAAATTCAACTCCTTGGATCAAATTTAATTAATTAAATAAACTAAATATAACTAATTAATTTAAATATAAACTTTTATCCACATTGCATTATTTAAATTAAATAACCATCTACATGATTTAAATGCAATTATTCTAAATATCTATTTCTAAATCAAGAATTCTTTAGAATTAAATAACATTAAAGCAAGACATACAATGACTCGACACACACAACTGACGACACACTAAGGCTAGGGTGTAAACTTGACACATGTTACCTAGCTACTATCTCCCGTTCAACTTAACCGTTGGATCGACACACTCAAACCTGTGAAACCAGGTGGAGTCGATGTCATGTACCTGCAATCCTGCAACCAAGTAAACAACATCATACAATATATCCACATATAATACACAGTGAAGAAGAATTTGGATTAGTGGGGCACTCCAATAGAGTGATCGATCCTCTTCAATACACTCATAAACTGACTTCCATCATAATCCATAATCTCATAATAACATCTCATGTTAACTCTACAACATCATTAATCCATAATGCAAGTGAAACAATAATCAGATAACTACATCCCACAATAATAGTTGTCGCTCAATAGTAGCGATCAAAACATCATAACAAAATGTATCCAGTATTAGAGTAACTGCAACCAAACATAGCATAAAACAACTTGAACAAGAAGCAAAATGGAGGGGTATTACAGGATTAAGATGAACATGCCAATCACATCCAACATCATTAACCTTTTTCTTGAGTATTTTCAGAATTTTCTTGTTAGAGGCCTTTGCTTGGCCATTTCCTTGAGGATAGTACGATGTTGAAAAATGATGTTGGATATGAAATTTTCCCACAATTATTGGACATCTTGGGTTTTGAATGGTCGTCCATTATCAGTGATAATAGATTGAGGTATGCCATACTGATAGATTATGTAGTGAAATATGAATGACGAGATCTATTTTCCAGTGATAGTTTTTAGAGGAACTCCTTCTATCCATTTTGTAAAGTATTTTGTTGTTGTGATTATGAACTTGTGTCCATTGGATGGAGATTGATTTATCTTTTCTACCAAGTCTAGTCCCCATTGACAAAAGGGCCATGTTGATGTGAATGGGTGTAATTATTGAGCTGGTGCATGGATCAGATTACTATGAATTTGACACTTAGTCAATTGTTCACAACATATGCAGTATACATAAAAAATCTCCAAAGTTAGAATAATAATTCAATAATAATCCATTCAAATATATGTAGTATTTCCCCATGAAATAACATCAATTGACATAACATCAAATGAGATAAATTCTTATTTATAACAAGGTACGAGGACAATTTATTCATCTCCAAAATTCACATTACATTCATATTTACCCATGTAGTAATAGTAAATAGTAACTACAAAATTGGGGTGTAACTTTCTCCCCCCTTGTGAATCATCATCCCTGATGAATTTAGGTAGCATTAAAAACATAACAACTAACAACAAATTTTTTCCAACATTCTCAAAAGAATTAAGAATATGAGGAATTTTTTGCTAAATTTCTACATAGTCCTCTGAAGTAGCTGAGTCTTCTACATACTGGTCCCACTAGACTTTGCATTGCAAGAATTTTGTGTTTCACAAGAAAATCTTACGTCTTCCAAGAACTTTGATGAGCTCTAGAGTTACTACTCTGGGGTATCATACCTGTAAATTAGTCCAATCAATTACATGATTATCCCTTGATATGTAATTTTAAAGGTAGGACACATGAAAGATGTTATGCATTCTAGAAAGAGTTGGTGGCAACGCGATTCAATAAGCTACTGGATTCACTTCCTCTAGAATCTCAAAGGGTCCAACATAAGACAGGAATAACCTAGAATATTTTGCAAATTTAATGGAGCTCTTGTGAGGTTTCACTCTCAACAATACTTTGTCACCTATGGATAAATTATGGGGTACTCTCTTAGCATCAATGTAGCTTTTTTGTCTATTGTTAGCTTCAAATAACCTTTTCTTAACAATATTAACTTGTTCATCCATTTCAACCAACATCTCTGGCCCAAGACTCACTCAATCCTTAAGTTTATCCCAACTTATAGGAGCTCAAATTTTTTTACCATACAAAGCTTTAAAAAGAGTCATCTTTATCACAAAATGATAAGAGCTATTGTAAGAAAACTCAACTAAGGGCAAGTAGTCTTCCCACTTGTACTGTTCATCCATGAAATACATCTTAAGTAGGTCTTCCAATACGTGATTCAACCTTTTAATTTTCCCATCTATTTTCGAATGATATGTTGAGCTAATATTCAACTAAGTCTGAAGTACAGAAAATAAGGTTTGTCAAAACCTAGAAGTGACTCGTGCATCTCTATTTGAGATAATCTTTTCAGGAATCCCATGCAATCTAAACACTTATTGCAAAAATTTTCTTTCTATGACAGGTGCTCCATCAGTTAGATTCTTGGGTATAAAATGTGTTACTTTAGTAAGCTTATCTACAACAACAAGAATTTTATTGTTCTTATTCCTTAACATAGGAAATCCTTGCATAAAGTCCATACTTATGACTTGCCACTTCCTCTCTGGTATATCATGTGGGTATAACAAGCTTGTAGGATGATGATGCTCAAATTTCACCCTTTGACACTCAAGACACGTATCCATAAAACTAGAAACATCTCCCTTTATTCCCTTCCAAAAGTATAATGGTTTTACATCATCCATCATTTTTGTCACTCCAGGATGTCCAAAGTATGGTGCTTTGTGTATTTCCTTCCATACTAGATTTCTTAATTCATTTACATCAAGTACATAGCTTCTACCCTTATATCTAAGTATTCCATTAGGTTCAAAATCTAAACCTTCATACCTAGAATCTTTTGGATTATCAGCGAGTGCTTTCTTGACTTGTAAGTAATACTCATCCTCCCACTTTTGGAGTACTTTCCCATTAAAATTGGTTTGAATTGTTACTATAGAAGCAATGTGACATCTTCCACTTAAAGCGTCGGTAACGAAATTTTATTTCCCTTTAATATAACTGGTATTAAAATCATATTCATATATTAGCTCTAACCTTCTTCTCTACCCAACATTTAGATTAGGTTGAGTTAATGTAAATCACGAAAAAAAATTCCACACATTCCTAATTGAGTACAACCATGTTCATTGAATGCCAAAAATAAAGTAAATGAGATACATGTGCCTAAATAATATCCTTATGAGCTCAAAAAAATTTAAATTAAATGAATTAAATTTTTTGAAATTACATACACCACAAAGGGGTGTTACAAATCATCTATTTCGATGATACATTATTAAGTTTACATTACATTCTCGAATGGAGTTACAATTTACAAATTGGCTTTCAAGCCATACAAAAATAATATAAGAAGTACATCCATAGTAACAGATCGTCTAAACCCCATTCGCATTGACACAACCGGTCTTCTTGCATTGAGGCCAAGAGTGTGGTTAAGGTGCATTTTCCACCCAACAATGACGTACATGACTTCCCTGGGTTTCTACCTAACTCAAATAAATTATCGACCTTGTACGAGGAGCCTAGCAACCTGGAAAGTAGGAGGGAACTCTCGATGCATGCTTGTTTGCCTGTATGAATTCTAGTGTAGGAGCACCTAGGTTACCATAGGTTGTCTAGAAGGTCATGTTTGGGCAACTTGTTTAGGCCAATTTATCTATCTATTCATGTTCTTTAGTTTTGTGCCTTAGTGGCATTTGTGATCAGGTGTTGAATTTTTGAAGGTCATGTTGACCATTGCATAGGCTTAAAGGTTTTTGCTCAAGCAAGGTTGAGGGCCTTTTAGACCTTTTAGGAGTTTCTTTTCTATTTTTTTTTTTAAATAAAGCTTAATGCAAGCTACAAGCAGCCTAGGAGTGATCTAAGGAGATGTAAATGATTTAGAGACCCTATTAAAGGGTGCTATCGAGATGATACCAAGGTCGGAAGCATTTGGATTATTTGAAATTTTGAAATTCAAGTAAGAATATTATGATAATGTGAGAGTTTCTGGTTTTTTCTTAGAAGTAGAGCTTTAATGGATTGAAAGTGTCATTGTAGTTTGTGTAGGATGTAGTGTAAGTGTTATTCAAGCATTGTGTGGTAGTAATTAGCTTCTTAGTTCAGTTTCAAGCACTGTTTGTAGATATTTTGCTTTCTTTCAATTGTTGGTCTAATAGACTGTTTGAAGAAAATGGAGGGTTAGATCACATTCCCATTGTACATATTGTACAACCCCTTTGGGAATTGTGACTAGAATTCATGTTTGTACATACTATAGGGTTAGGAGTCTTTGATAGTACCGTAAGCACCATAGAAGTCTTCTTCTAGGCGAGCCAGGAAGTGTCCGACTAGGGAAGACAAGAAGTGCAGAGCACTTGATTTGCAGGGGTGTCCATTTCCTGTCAAGTCATAGTGTGGAGAGGGCAGATAAATTCCTTGCAAAGACATATCATGGAGGAGGAAGCTCCACCAATCTATCTAGTGTGAGGATTACCTAATAGTCTACAGTGAAGTCAGGGAATGGTTTGGAAAGGCCTAATTTTTCCAAATTGTGGGATAAGCCTTCGTACAGACAGTTGAGGGCCAAGACCCCAAATATCCTTTAGAGGTGGGAATATGGAACAGGAGCCCCAAGGAAAGAATGTGTGTTCTTTAGGAAGCTTTGGAGAACTAACCTGATTTCTTGGAGAAGGAGGCCTAATTGGGGCTCATAGGGCTAGCATCCTTAAAAGACCTAAATGAGGGTTTGGTGGAAGCGACTAGTAAATGGAGTTAGGTGGATCCTCAAGGACCATAGTAGGGTGGATTGAAACTATTAGAAAAACCTCCACACCCCTACAAAACTAAGTTCTAGATTGGAGAATGTTAGCCTTTAGGGTGGATTAAGGACTAAGGGAAAAATTGCAAAATTGCACCAAGGTTGACTTGGTAGGTAGAGTTGTGATGGTAGTTGGGTTGGCAAGGAGAACTAGGGGATCCTAAACAAGGAAAAGGTCCTATAGGTTTAAGTGGTGGATAGAGACACCATAGAGGTCTTCCAAGTAAGACCTAGAGAAGGAATCAATGATTGATTCCTCCAACCTCCCTATCAGATTGGTATTAGAGCAACAAAATATTTGGGATTGATTGTTGTATGTCATAGCTTGATTCTAGTGGTTCTACAACTATGGTGACAAATATAGAGCTGGCCAAGAATGTCGAAGATCAAGAGGAAAACAATAGAAGATTGAGGGAAAGAATAGCTCAACTTGAGCAAGCCATGAATAATGTGCAAACCAGGACCGATGAGGTCAATGATAGGTTGGAAGGTAGGGTACCTAAGAGTGAAGAGGTTGAAAAGGAAGACAAGATCCCTAAACCTGACCCTGTTCTGCAAGAGGAGCCTTTATTGAAGGCATTGAAAGCTATGAGTGGAAGAGCACTTGAAGGCATACCATTGTTTAGTGGAAAATTGGAAGCTGATCTAGTTATGGATTGGATAGAGGGGATGTAAAACTATTTTGAGTGTGATGGAGTCACTGAAGCACAAAAGGTGAAGGTGGAAAAGTCAAGATTAAGAGGTTCTGCCTTGACATGGTGGAAGTTCATATAGACAAAGAGGGAAAAGGAAGGCAAGAAGCCTATTTCTACTTGGAAGGGAATGGTTGCCAAAGTGAGAGAAACATAAATGCCAGATGATTATGAGATTCAGTTGCATAAGAAGAGACCAAGATGTGAATTCTTATACTAAGGAGTTTCAAAAACTTTGTATGAGATCTAATGTGTTAGAGGATGAAAGTCTTAAGGTGGCTAGATACCTTAACGGCTTGAAGTGGAACATTCAAGAGGAGATGACTCTTCTAAGTCCCAAGACACTAAACCAATGTTACCAATTGGCTATAAAGATTGAAGAAATAAGCAAGAGGAAACAAGACCAGGCTTCTAAGAGTAGAGGTAAAGGCAGAGATCAAAGAGGACATAGAGGTGGATACCAAGGTAGAGGGACTAAACAAAGAAATAAGGGAGAATCTAAAATCACAGAGCATGGAAGTGAAACACCTTCTAGAGGAGGCTATGGAAGAGGTAGAGGACCTCAAGGAGGTTCAACTAGAGGAAGAGGAGCAGGAAGAAGTAACTCATACTTTTCTAGTATGAAGTGTTATAACTGTGGTCAATTAGGACATCCATCTTATAGGTGCTCAGAGAAAGCATCTTCATCAAATACAGAAAAGAGAGTAGAATATTTTTAAGAGGACACCATGAGTATCAAGTCACCAGAGGTTAGTCACATTGAATTAGAAATGGGGGAGAACCTGATGTTTAGAAGAGTCCTAATCAAATAGCCAGTCAAAGAGGAGCCAAAGAAGAGGAGAGCCTTATTCAAGGTAAGATGCAAAATACTTGGAAAGGTGTGCAAGGTTATAGTGGATTCAGGGTCTACTGATAACATAATTTCTTAGGAGGTAGTAAGGAAGTTGAAGTTGGAGAAAGTACCCCACACTAGCCCTTACAAGGTGACATGGTTGAATAAAGGGTAGAGTGTTCTTGTCAATGAGCAGACAATGGTGGAGTTCTCCATTGGAGGGTGCAAGGATAATTTTATTTGTGATGTGTTTCCCATGGATGCATGCCATCTTCTATTGGGCAGACCATGGCAGTATGATAGAGAAGCCATCTATGATGGAAAGGAGAACACTATCTCATTCAAGAAGGATGGAAAGGTGTTCAAACTGCAGTCACTGTCAGATGAGGAATAAGGATAATCAAAAACCCCTAGTGTCTTGTTAAGTAGTGTCAAGGAGTTTATCAACACTCTACAACAAGGAGGTGAAGGATATGTGGTCATGGTGCAACCCAAGGAAGAAGACAAGGCCAAGAAAATAGTCATACCCAGAGTAGTCCAGAAGTTGCTTGAACAGTTCAAGGACATAGATAGTGATGGAACACCAACAACCTTACCTCCAAAGAGAGCCATCAGTCATCAGATTGACTTCATACTAGGAGCTTCATTACCAAACAAAGAAGCTTACAAGCTCACACCAGATCAGAACCTAGAAGTAGCTAGGCAACTGCAGGAGTTGTTAGATCAAGGATTAATTAGGAAGAGCATCAGTCCATGTGTAGTACCAGTGGTCTTAGCAACCAAGAAAGGTAGTAAGTGGAGACTATGCACTAATTTTAGAGCTATAAAAAGAATCACAATCAGATATAGGTTCCCTACTCCTAGGATTAAGGACTTGATGGATTGTCTTGGAGGAGCTCAGTACTTCACCAAGTTGGATCTCAAAAGTGGATACCATCAGATCATAATTAAAGATGGGGATGAGTGGAAGACAACCTTGAAGAAAAATAATGGGTTGTATGAGTGGAGAGTTATGCCATTTGGACTCTCTAATTCCCCTAGCACATTCATGAGGCTCATGAAGTGCTCAAAGACTTTACAGGGATATTTGTGGTGGTATATCTAGATGATATACTCATCTTTAGCAAGACATCAGAAGAACATATTAAGCATGTGGAATTGATTCTTAAAAGATTGATGGAAGAGAGTTTAGCCATCAACCTAGAGAAGTGTGAGTTCTTCAAACAAGATCTTGTATATTTGGGGTTTGTAGTATCCCAAGGTTCATTGAAGATGGATCCAAGCAATGTGGAAGCTATCCTAAATTGGCCTACACCAACCACTAGGATAGAGGTATAAGTTTCCATGGATTAGCTCAGTTTTATAGGAAATTTATAAGGAACTTTAGTAGCATATGTGCACCAGTCCTTGATACAATCAAAGGTGGCCTAAAAACTAAGTTCAAGTGGACTCTAGAAGCTGAAAAGGGTTTTGAGAAACTGAAACAAGAAGTGGAAACTCAACCCATCCTTTTGTTACCTAGTTTTGATAAGTTATTCACTGTGGAATGTGATGCTAGTGGAATTGCAGTAGGAGGAGTTCTAAGACAAGAAGGCATGCCTATAGCTTTCTTTAGTGAAAAGCTCAATGAAGCTAAGAAGAAGTATTCTACCTATGACCTAGAACTATATGCTCTACTACAGTCACTTAGGAAGTGGAGGCATTATCTCCTACCTAAAGAGTTTGTTGTGTTTACTGATAATCAGGCACTTAGCTATATCAACACTCAAGAGAAGTTTAGAAATAGACATTTGAAATGGATGGAATACATCCAAGCCTTCAATTTTACCATCAAGAATAAGAAGGGACAGTTGAACAAGGTGGTAGATGCACTAAGTAGGAGATTGCTAACAGTGCAAGAGATACAAATAAAGAGCATTGGGATAGAGAGTTTCAAGGATATCTATGGGGAAGATGAAGACTTCTCGAAGGCATACAAGGTATGTTCTGACTTTTAGAATCACTTTCATAGTCAATACTCAGAGTATACATTGCAAAGTGGACTTTTGTTCAAGGGGAATCAGTTATGTGTTCCAAAAGGATCAATGAGAGAGAATCTCATCTAGGAGAAGCACAATGGTAGTCTTAGTGGTCATTTAAGTATCAACAAGACAATGGAACTAGTGCAGAGGTTCTACTATTGGCCTAAGTTACCAAGGGATGTCAGAAGGTATGTGGAGCAGTGTGTTGTGTGTATGAAATAAAAAGGGGGAGCTAGCAATGCAGGTTTGTATCAACCTCTACCCATTCCTAATAGACCATGGGAATGCATTAGCATGGATTTTGTGGTAGGACTCCCTAAGACTAAGACAAGGTTTGATAGTGTCTATGTGGTGGTAGATAGATTCAGTAAGATGAGTCACTTTGTTCCTTGCAAGACCACCCATGATGCTAGCTATATTGCTCATCTTTTCTTCAAATATATTGTGAGGATCCATGGATTTCCATTGAGCATTGTCTCAGACAGGGATGTGAAGTTCATGAGTCATTTTTGGAAGACATTATAGAGCAAATTGGGTACTAATTTGTCTTTTGGATCAGCCTACCATCCTCAGACCGATGGGAAAATTAAGGTGATCAATATGGTGCTAGGTAACCTTCTAAGATGCCTAACCAAGGAGAATGGACAAACATGGGACATGGTCATCTCACAGGTTGAATATGCCTACACTGACAGTGTGAACCAAACCACAGGTAGAAATCCTTTTGAAATAGTATATGGAATGCACCCAAGAGGTGTGTGTGAACTTAGAGATTTAGGAGCTATGGAGCATAGGAGTGGCCATGTTGAGGATTTGTCTCAGACCATGAAGGAGATTCAAGAGCAAGTGAACAAGACAATTACAGAGGCTATGCACAAGCTAAAAGCTAAGGTGGATATGTCTAGGAAGGATCTACAATTTGTAGTAGAGGACTATGTCATGGTCCATCTCAACAAGTCTAGGTTGAAGAAGGGAACATCAACCAAGTTACAAATGAAGAGAGTGGGACCATGTAAGGTGTTAGCCAAATATGGAAAGAATGCGCCAAATATGGAAAGAATGCCTACAAGGTGGAGCTACTTGGAGATTTAGGCATTTCACTAGTGTTTAATGTGGCCGATTTGATCAGGTATAAAGGACCAGTCACTGACATGGATCAGAACAACAAGGATGTCTTAAAGGATGTGAGTAACATAGCCTTACCTACTAGAGACAAGCTGCAAGCAGAGAGGATCTTGGAGTCAAGGGTGAAGAAGTCTACCCGACATAAGGAATACATGGAACATCTCATCAAATGGAAGGAAAAACCAGCATCTGAGGCTACATGGGTGGTTGAAGCTTAGTTCAAGAAACAGGGTATTGATTTATCTTTGATCTCTCTCTACATTCCTTAGTGTGTGTGCAGAGGGGGGAGAATGGTGCAGGAGCACCTAGGCTACCATAGGTTGTCTAGAAGGTCATGTTTGGGCAACTTTTGTAGGCCAATTTATCTATCTATTCATGTTCTTTAGGTCTTAGTGGAATTTGTGATTAGGTGTTGAATTTTTGAAGGTCATGTTGACCATTGCATAGGCTTAAAGGTTTTTGCTCAAGCAAGGTGGAGGGCCTTTTAGACATTTTAGGAGTTTCTTTTCTAATTCTTTTGAAAATAAAGCTTAATGCAAGCTACAAGCAACCTAGGAGTGACCTAAGGAGAGGTAACTGATTGAGAGACCCTATTTAAGGGTGCTCTCGAGATGATACCAAGGTTGGAAGCCTTTGGATTATTTGAAATTCAAGTGAGAACAATTGTGATAATGTGAGAGTTTCTAGTTTTTTCTTAGAATTAGAGCTTTAATGGATTGAAGGTGTCACTGTAGTTTGTGTAGGATGTAGCATAAGTGTTATTCAAGCATTGTGTGGTAGTAATTAGCTTCTTAGTTCAGTTTCAAGCATTGTTTGTAGATAGTTTGCTTTATTTCAATTGTTGGTCTAATAGACTGTTTGAGGAAAATGGAGGGTTAGATCACATTCCCATTGTACATATTGTATGGCCCCTTTGGAAATTGTGACTAGACTCCATGTTTGTACATACTGTAGGGTTAGGATTCTTTGACAGTACTATAAGCACCATGGAAGTCTTCTTCTAGGCGAGCCAGGAAGTGTCCGACTAGGGAAGACAAGAAGTGCAGAGCACTTGATTTGTAGGGGTGTCCATTTCCTGTCAAGTCACGATGTGGAGAGGGAAGATAAATTCCTTGCAAAGACATAGCATGGAGAAGGAAGCTCCACCAATCTATTTGGTGTGAGGATTACCTAACAGTCTGCAGTGAAGTCAGGGAAGGGTTTGGAAAGGCCTAATTTTTCCAAATTGTGGGATAAGCCTTCGTACAGACAGTTTAGGGCCAAGACCCCAAATATCCTTTAGAGGTGGGCATATGGAAAAGGATCCCCAAGGAAATAATATGTTTTCTTTAGGAAAATTTAGAGAACTAACCTAATTTCTCGGAGAAGGAGGCCTAATTGGGGCTCATAGGGCTAGCAACCTTAAAAGACCTAAATGAGGGTTTGGTGGAAGCGACTAGTAAATGGAGTTAGGTGGATCCTCAAGGACAATATTATGGTGGATTGAAACTATTAGAAACACCTCCACACCCCTGCAAAACTAAGTTCTAGAATTGGAGAATGTTAGCCTTTAGGGTGGATTAAGGGCTAAGGAAAGAATTGTAAAATTGCACCAAGGTTGACTTGGTAGGTAGAGTTGTGATGGTAGTTGGGTTGGCAAGGAAAACCAGGGGATCCTAAACAAGAAAAAATTCCTATAGGTTGAATTGGTAGAGAGAAACACCATAGAGGTCTTCCAAGTAAGACCTAGAGCAGGAATCAGTGATTGATTCCTCCAACCTCCCTATCAAATTCCTAAACTAGAAACAAAAAATTCTTGCAAGAAGGATATGGTAGAGACATAATAACATAAAATTATAGGCTTTTAATCCATCTATTTCAAAGGTACGTTCATTTTCAAAGCATAAAGAAAAATAAAAGGTAGTTTATGAAAAGGATAAACTATCGTCTCTGTGTACCCATATTCGACATCCTATCCCAGAAGTTTATCATAAAATAAATATATAAAACATAGTTTCTCATGTGTTACATATAGTTGAAATAAAACAATTTCATACATTTCTTAAGAAAACTCATGATATAGTCTAAATTCATGATTTATTTTCTAACAAGAAGATTTCCAACATCAAGTTTGGTTGTTTACATTGTTTTGATATATTCATTCTATTCTGATTTCAGTGCCAGTACTTAAATTCAAATTCTTGACTTCCATTTGTTTTCAAAACATCACAATTCATTTCAAACTCTGATGGTTTAACGATAACCAGTTCACAACACCAAAAGGATTTCAGTCAAGTAGAAGTATAAGCACTTAAAGAGGTACATAAACAATAGCATAGTTATTCCAAATTTGAGATAACAAATGGATAAAAGACATACCATTTATAAATAGAAAGTTTAATTGCTCTAATATTATTTTAATCATCTACTCTTGTCAAAGAATATTCTTACTTTTATTCATAAACTAATTGCAATCTTTGTATTGAAAGAATATACATTTATACAAAAAAAATAAAAATAAAGACTTATATCACTTAGCCAATGTTACATATTGAGAACAACATTAGACATACATTTCTCTTCCTCAAAATCGGGATGTTTATATACTTATTACATAAGAACATATACATATATGTTTATATATCTACATAAATTAAAATATTGTACGTATTCACAAGAATCTCTTCTATATCTAATTGAAAAATAATGCATTTTCAATCAAAACATCATAAAATTCTATAGCTAAATACGCATAAAATATATACATATATGTATATATTCCTCTATTTGTAGATGTATATACATTTACATGCATTCAAAATATGAATTTAATATATATTTATATATATACATTATATATATTTGTATATATATATGTATATATATATATATAAAATCAATTTAAGGTTGTACATTTTATTTTCCACAAGACAAAATATATATACAACAAAAAATATATACATACATATATATATATATATTAAATATAGTTTTAAATTCTAATTAAAGAAATGAAGGGAATATTAATCGATGGTTGCAAGTAAGGTTTACACAACATATAGGTTAGGGAGGGTTGTCTTGGACAACCGCAGCCCCATGGGGAACACTACTTGTGGGGTAAATGCCCTCCCCGCACATTGTGGCTTGTGGGGAGGCGCTACCTCCAAAACACAACCTCCCCTATGCAAGGCGCGGTTGTAGGAAGCCTTCCCCCACACCTTGCACTTACAAAACAAAAAACAAATGACTATTTCAGGACCATTTCCAGATATTAATTTTGTTTGGAATTTTCCAACAAAATTAATAGTAATATGATCATTTATATATATATATATATGCATATAAATATATACATATATAAAAAAATAAATGTGTATATATATGTGGATATATAAATGTGTATATATATGTGGATATATAAATATGTATATATATATATATATATATATATATATTCATTCACATAATCTAGAATTCATTTCCAGTTTCAAAATTTGCAGAAGTTGGGAATACAAATAGGTATAGAATTAGATATATTTATATATTTGTAAATATATAAATATATGAAATTTTATACACCAGGAATAGAGAAAAGAAAATATTGAACAACTGAAACCATGAACTTCATACAAAAAACTCCCAATTTCCAGTGAACAAGAACAAACAATTTCCAAGAGATTCTTTTTAATCTTTCACATTGAGTTCTTTATGCTTACAATCAAAATTTAAATGCATTAGAATAGATAAAAAAACTCGAGTATGCTTTCCCCTGAATTTGATTGTTGCAAACCACTAGCTGTAGAATCTCGTTTGCTCCTTGGTTCTTCTTGTATCCTTTGTCCCTTTCCTCTCTATATCTTATTTTGCAAAGCTACAAATAAAAAGAAAACCCCTTTCTTCTCCTCATGTTTTTCTAGTTTTTTTTTTTTGCAGAGCCCAAAACCAAAAGATTGTAAATATAGTTATCCATTCTCGTTAATCTATTTCTCATTTTAAAGTTTTCTTCTCATTTCCTCAGACTTAATCTTGAAATTGGATAATTAAAAAGAAAATTTATTTTCTACTCAACATTTTATCTCCAATCTAATTGTTATTCCTATTTTAATTACTTTTCAACATTTTTCCAAAAACAAATATTTGCATAAGCTATTTATTTGCAATCAAATATTTAACATGAGGATTAAAATTGGCATTAATTGCAATCTAACAATTAATTTAATAACACCACTTGACGTTCAATTGTTTATGTAAATATTTAATTAAACTAGAATTAATTTATCCTTTCTTTTAATTGCATATATGAATATAAAAGAAAATAACTATTTGAAATTACCAATAATAAAAAAATCATCCAAGTCACATGCTAAAGGCATCTATATGACATTAAGTGTTTTGTGTGTGATTGAGAGCACCATTCCTGCTTTACCCTGCCAAGAAGCTAATCTCCCCTACCTTAGCCACACCCTTGGTCTTCAACAACCTGTAACTCCAGTACACTCAAGCAACCAAAATGAGATTAGTATCTAGATAGAATCAAATCAAGTTAACTCATAAGATCATAATGAATTAATTCTAAATATCACCTTTCCATTTTGCATTATTTTCAATATAAGACGATATTTCATTCATTACAAATTTTCATGAAATTTAAAACCACATTAATTATCATTTAATCTACCACACACATACATTTAGTCATAAATCAAAATCCATATAAAGAAAAAGTAGGCACCACCAAAATTAGAGACGTGACATCCTTCCCCACTTGGAAGAGACATTGTCTCGATGTGTAAGTTCAAACATACATACAATATAGTCTATATCATCCAGATATCAAGAGTCATAGAAATGCATGAAAGAAAAATATCAGGTTAGAATCCAAAGTGTGGAAAAGATCTATCAATATCATCCACGTCCTCCCACAATGCATTGTCCTCAGAATACTGATCCCACTGGATCCTGTATTGCATTATCTCTCGATTCCGCAACAAAAATTTGCACTTTTCTAGAATCTTGATGGGCTCCACCTACATTGCCCTTGTATCAAGAACTTGCAAAGCATGCCAATTGAGCACATGAGTAACATCTGGGTGATATGGCTTAAGTATTGAGACATGGAAAAAGTTATGAATGCGGGATAAAGTTGGCAACAGAGCAAGCCTATAAGCAACTAGATTCACAACTTCCAAGATTTTGAAAGGCCCCACAAATCTAGGAGTAAGCTTCGAGTTCTTGCCAAAATAAATTGAACTCTTATGTCGAAGAACTCTCAAGAACATGTTATCGCCCATGGAAAATTGTCTAAAAGTCATGTTTCGATTGACAAAGCTCTTTTGATGAACAAAAGATTGTTTCAGCTTTTCCTTAATCAATCTCATATGATCTTCCATTTCCTTCAACATCTCAGGTCCTATCATAATTTTTTCCTCCACCCTATCCCAACTAACAGGTGTGTGACATTTATGACCATACAATTCCTTGAAAGGTGCCATGACCAGTGAGGCGTGATAGGATTTGTTGTAGGAAAACTCCACTAGAGGTAAGTACTCTTCCTATTTATGTTGTTGTTCCATGCAATACATTTTTAGAATATCTTCCACCACCTAATTCACTCTCTTAGTTTAATCGTCGGTCTGAGGGTGATAAGCCAAGCTAAAATTCAATTTAGCCCTTAAGGAAGAATTTAATGTGGTCCAAAATCTGGAAGTCATACGAGTGTCACGATCGGAAACGATTGTCTCAGGCACTCCATGTAACTTGAAGATATCCTGGAAAAATTTCTTTGCTAACACCAAAAGAACCATCCCTAAGGTTTCCAGGAATGAAATGTGCTACCTTTGTTAATTTATCAACTACAACCAAAATAACATCATGTCTAGCCTTAGTCATTGGCAACCCCTAAATAAAGTCTATCGTGATCACCTACCATTTATATTCTAGCACTATGTGTTGACACAAGATTCCCACTGGATGGACATGCTCAACCTTAAATCGTTGGAATTCCAAACATCGGACTACAAATTATATTACTTCTTTCTTTAGTCCTGGCCAAAAGTATAAGGGTCTGAGTCCCTCAACCATTTTTGTCACACCGGGGTGTTTGAGTATGGTGCATTATGGAATTCCTCTAACACCAATTCCCTTAAACCAGTGGAATTTGGTACATACATTCACCCCTAGTACCTCAAAAGTCTATCTGTCTCAAACACATAACCATCATATCTTCGATCTGAAGGATTCCTCTCTAGGGCTCGTTTCACCCTTTCATAATGCTCATCTCCTACCAATGCTATAATTACTTATTTCCTGAAGGTAGATCTTATTGTAACCATTGTGGCTAGATGTATTCTCTTTCTTAAGGCATCAACCTCCCTATTTTACTTTCCCTAATAATATATTCAATTCCAAATTCATATTCGCTCAAGAATTCCAACCATTACCTCTATCGAGCATTTAGGTTGGGTTGAGTGAAGATATAATGCAATCCTACATGATCGGTTTTTGACTCAAAAGGATTTCCTAAGAGATAATTCCTCCACATCTAAAGAGCATGCACTATGGCAGCCAATTCCAAGTCGTGTGGTGCATAATTTAGTTCATGTTGTTTCAACTTTCGAGATTCATATTCCACCACTTGGCCATCTTGCATGAGAACTACTTCCACACGATCACCTGATGCACCAGTTATCATTGTGAAGTGCCCATTCGGATCTGGCACAATCAAGATGGGTGTAGAAGTAAGTTTCTCTTTCAGCAGATGAAAGGCCTTCTCACATCTGTCACTCCATTATAATTTTTTTCCTTTATTTTGGAGCGTAGTGATGGATGTTGTGATTGTTGAGAACCCTTGGACAAAATTCTTGTAATAACCTACAAGCCTCATAAAGCTTTGGACTTTAGAAAAATTATGCGGTGCTGGCCACTCCATAATTTTCTTAATCATTTTTGGATCCACAACTATACCATTACCAGATATCGCGTGTCCCAAATAGTGCACCTTGGTTTGATAGAAAGTGCATTTGGATATTTTTCCATAGAGCTTATGGTCTCTGAGATGTCGCAATACTACCCTCAAATGTCGGTATTGCTCCTCCTCCAACTTGGAATAGATTAAGATATCATCTAAGAAAAACAACACAAAATCATCCAAACAATCACATAAAAAATCTATTCATCAAGTTCATGAAGGTTGTTGGGGCATTAGTTAACCCAAACAGTAACATTATGAATTTTTAATGCCTGTATCTTGTTTTGAAAGCAGTCTTGGAAATATCCTCATCTTTAATTCATAATTGGTGGTACCCCGATCTCAAATCTATCTTTTAGAATTCCTTTTCCCCCTTCATCTAATCAAATAAATCATCTATCCTAGGGAGTGGATACATGTTTTTAATAATTACCTTATTTAACATTTTGTAATCAATACATAATCTCAAGGTCCCATCCTTATTTTTTCACGAATATGTATGGTTCTCCCCATGGAGACACACTTAGCCTTATAAATCCTTGATTAAGAAATTCTTGTAGTTGGGCCTTCAATTCATACAATTCAATAGAATTCATTTTGTATGGAGCCTTAGACCGAGGCTCGGTTCCAAGTAGCAATTCAATGGAAAATTCAAATACCCATGTAGGAGGCAATTCAATCAACTCATCAGGGAATACATCTTGGAATTCCTTTAGGATGGCATGATCATTAGCTATCACCTTAGGGTTATCAAGATCGATGGTATTAATTGCATAGATTACACACCCTCTTCTACGCTCCTTCTCCTACTGCATGACAAAAATTTTCCTGAATTCCAAAGGACTTTTAACACCATAGATATCCACCTGGTTGCCCAGATCATCTAAACAAGTTATTTTTTTCTTCTCACAGTCAACAAGGGCCTTATGTTTCGTAATCCAATTTATTCCCAAAATCACATCATACAAACCCTAAGGTCCTATGTATAAATTGACTTGCATCATGAAACTAGGAAGTTTGAGTTCACTGCAGGCTAGGCATTGCTCTACTTTTTTCTCTACCTGATTACCATATTGAACCTTCCATGTTTTAGCCATATAACCCAGTTTAATAGAAAATTTAGAAATGATATGTAGATCAACAAAACTATCAATAGCTCATGTATCAATCAAAATAGAAACCAGACATCCAAAAAGCTTACCCGACAATTGGATAGGCGTGGCTTGATAATCAACTTGGCGATTGTCAACCACCACATAAATATGATGTTGGTTCCTATTTTTTTGATTGCTCCTCTAAGTACACACACTAACATAGTGCTCACCACCACATGTATAGCATCCTTCGCAAGGTGCTCTAGGCCTGTTAGAACCATCTCTCTTGTTATTATTGTTATTGGCCCTCTTAGCACTGTTTTGATTCCCGTCATGAGGATCTTGAGAATTTTTACTGCTTTCTAGACTCCTAATCTCCCTTCTATTGTTGCCCTGATTGAGTTGATTCTGATTATTGTTATTCTGATGGTTCCCTTGTGACTTCCTCTTAGCATCCCTATTTTTCCTATAATTTGCAACCTGTTGAAGCTTTTGTTCATGTTTAGTAGCTTTCTCAAAAGCCTCATCCATGGTGGGGGGATTATGTATATCCACCTCAACTCCTATCTGAGGCCTAAGCCCCAGAATAAATGTGTGAATTTGAAACCTCTCATCAAGTTGGTACTAGGGTACATATTTAAGCAAATGGGAAAAGATTTCCCAGTACCGCACGTCACTATCATTCCTCCTTGAGTAAGATTTTGGAATTCAATCATCTTTTTTTTGAAATAGGACTGTGGCAACCACCTTTTCCTAAACAACTGTAGGAATTGTTCCCAAGTCACCTTACCATGCAAAAATTATTTCTCTTCCTTTTCATTCTCCCACCACATGGCAGCCTTATCGATGAGTTGGTATGAACCACATTCAACCTTAGTTTCATTAGAAAAATCCCACAGTGAAAAATACTTCCCCATTTCAATTATCCAAGCTTCTGCTCCATCTCCAATTTTTTTACCATCAAATTTTAGTAGGGTGACTTTTTTGAGGTCCTTGCCCAACTCTGGAGACACTTTTCTTAACCTATTGGGGTTTCCTTCAGTCTTCGACTATTTAACATTTGTATTCTTCTCATTTCCACTAGAATTCAGCCCTTGTAGACCCTTGTGCCTCTCTTGTTCAAGGCTATCAATCCCGGCCTCTTGTTGGTTCAACATCGCTAGAATTTGATACAACCTATCATTTGTATCACCACGCGACCCACCCACACTATTCTCACATTGATACATTATAAAACCAATGGAATTATTCTAGAACACACTACATGTAAGCATAGTTAGGAGTAGGTCCTAGAGTTTAACCTAGATGCTCTGATACCAAAATGTAAAGCATGAAAAAAAATTCCACACATTCCTAATTGAGTAAAATCATGTTCATTGAACATCAAAAATAAAGTAACTAAGATACATGTGCATAAATAATATCATTATGAGCTCAAAATAATTTAAATTAAATTGATTCCAATTTTTCCAATTACATACACCACAAAGGGGTGTTACAAATCATCTATTTCAATGATACATCATTAAGTTTACATCATTAATTACATTCTTGAATAGAGTTACAATTTACAAATTGGATTTCAAGTCATACAAAAATAATATAAGAAGTACATCCATAGTAACAGATCATCTGAACCTCATCCGCCTTGACATTACCGATCTTCTTGCATTGAGGCCAAGAGTGCGGTTAAGGCACCTTTACTACCCAACCATGAAGTACATGACCTCCCTGAGTTTCATCCTAACTTGAAGAAATCCCCAACCCTGCATGAGGAACCTAGAAACTTGGAACAATAAAGCAGGAGGGAACTCTTGATGCATTCCTATTTACGTATATGTATTCCTAAACTAGAAAAGAATATTTCTTGCAAGAAGGATGTGGAAGAGACATAACAACATAAAATTCTAGGCTTTTAATCCATCTATTTCAGTGGTACATTTCTTGGCCAAGCATAAAGAAAAATAAAAGGTAGTTTATGAAAAGGATAAACTACTATATTTGTGTACCCACATTTGACATCCTATCTTGGAAGTTTCTCATAAAATAAATAAATAAAGCATAGTTTCTCATGTGTTACATACAGTTGAAATAATATAGTTCCATGCATTTCTTAAGAAAACTCGTGATATAGTCTAAATTCGTGATTTCTTTTCTAACAAGAAGATTTCCCACATCAATTTTGGTTGTTTACATTGTTTTGATCTATTCATTCTATTTTTATTTCAGTGCCAGTAATTAAATTAAAATGATTAACTTCCATTTGTTTTCAAAACATCACAATTAATTTCAAACTCTAATGGTTTAATGATAACCAGTTCACAAAACCAAAAGGGTTTCAGTCAAGTAGAAGTATAGGCTCTTACAGAGGTGCATAAATGATAGTGTAGTTACTCCAAATCTGAGATAAAAATGGATAAAAGACATACCATTTCTAAATAGAAAGTTTGATTGCTCTAATCTGATTTTAATCATCTACTCTTCTCAAATAATATTCTTACTTTTATTCATAAAGTAATTGCAATCTTTGTATTGAAAGAATATACATTTATACAAAAAATAAAATAAAAATAAAGACTTATATCACTAAGCCAATGTTACATATTCATAACAACATTAGACATACATTTCTCTTCCTCAAAATCGGGATGTTTATATACTTATTACATATGAACATATACATATATGTTTATATATCTAAATATATATCTATATAAATAAAAATAATGTATGTATTCACAAGAATCTCTTCTATATATAATTGAAAAATAATACATTTGTAGTCAAAACATCATATAGTTCTACAGCTAAATGTGCATAAATTATATTCATATATGTATATATTCTTCTATTTGCAAAGGTATATACATTTACATATATTTAAAAATTTGAATTTAATATATATATATATATATATTATATATATTTGTATATATATAAAAAATCAATTTAAGGTTGTACATTTTATTTTCCGTATGATAAAATATATATACAACAAAAAATATATACATATATATATATATTAAATATAGTTTTAAATTTGAATAAAAGGAACAAAGGGCATATTAATTGATAGTGGCAAGTAAGGTTTACATAACACAGAGGATAGGGAGGGCATTCTTGGATAATTGTGACCCCATGGGGGACGCTTCCTGTGGGAGCATCGCCCTCCGCATAGGTCGTGGCCTATGGGGAGGTGTTTTCTCCACATCGCAACCTCCTTTGTAGGGGACATGGCTATGGGCAACCTTCTCCCACACCTTGCACTTACAAAACAAAAACAAAAAACTATTTCAGGAGCATTTCCAAATATTAATTTCATTTAGAATTTTCCATCAAAAGTAACAATGATATGATAATATATATATATATATATATATATATGTATATAAAAATATATACATATATAAGCAAATAAATATGTGTATATATATGTTGATATATATATATATTTCATTCACATAATCTAGAATTCATTTCTAGTTTCAAAATTTGCAGAAGCTGGGAATACAAATAGGTAGAGAATTAGATATTATAAATATATAAAATTTTATACACCAGGAAGAGAGAAAACAAAAGATTGCCTAGCTGAAACCATGAATTTCAAACAACAAACTCCCAATTTCTAGTGAACAAGAACAAAAAAATTCCAAGAGATTCTTTTTAATCTTTCACAGTGACTTCTTTGTGCTTACAATCAAAATTTAAATGTATTGGAATAGATAAAAAACCATGAGTATGCTTTCCCCTAAATTTGATTGTTGCAAACCACCGGCTTTAGAATCTCCTTTGCTCCTTGGTTCTTCCTGTATCCTTTGTCCCTTTCCTCTCTATATCTTATTTTGCAAAGCTACAGATAAAAATAAAACCCCTTTCTTGCCCTCATGTGTTTCTAGTTTTTGTTTGCAGACCCCAAAACCAAAAGATTGTAAATATAGTTATCCTTTCTCGTTAATCTATTTCTCATTTTAAATATTTATTCTCATTTCCCGAGACCTAATCTTGAAATTGGAGAATTAAAAATAAAATTTCTTTTCAACAAAACTTTTTATCTCCAATTTAATTGTTATTCCTATTTTAATTACTTTTCATCATTTTTCCAAAACCAAATATTTGCATAAGCTATTTATTTGCAATCAAATATTAAACATGAGCATGGAAATTGGCATTAATTTCAATCTAACAATTACTTTAATAACACCACTTGATGTTCAATTGTTTATGTAAATATTTAATTAGACTAGAACTAATTTTTCCTTTCTTTTAATTGCATATATGAATATAAAGAAAATAACCATTTAAAATTACCAATAATAAAACAATCAACCAAGTCACATGCTAAATGCATCTATATGGCATTAAGTGTTTTGTGTGTGATCAAGAGCACCATTCCTGCTTTACCCTGCCAAGAAGCTAATCTCCCTACCTTAGCCACACCCTTGGTCTTCGACAACCTGCAACTTCAGTACACTAAAGTAACCAAAATGAGATTAGTATCTGGCTAGAATCAAATCAACTTAACTCATAAGATCATAATGCATTAATTATAAATATCACCTTTCCAATTCACATCATTTTCAAAATAAGATGATATTTCATTCATTACAATTTTTCATGAAATTTAACACCACATTAATTATCATTTAATCTACCACACACATACATTTACTCATAAAGCAAAAAAAACATAAAGAAAAAGTAGGCACCACAAAAAATAGAGACGTGACATCCTTCCCCACTTGGAAGAGACATTGTCTCGATGTCTAAGTTCAAACATACACATAATAAAGTCTTTATCATCCATATATCAAAAGTAATAGAAATGCATGAAAGAAAAATATTAGGCTAGAATATAAGGTGTGGAAAAGATCTATCAATATCATCAACATCCTCCCACATTGTGTTTTCCTCAGAATACTAATCCCACTGGATCTTGTATTGCATTATCTCTCGATTCCACAACTTAACATTACACTTTGCCAAAATCCTGACGGGCTCCATGGGCGTCACCCCTGTATCTAGAACCTACAAAGCATGTCAATCAAGCACATGAATAACATCTAGGTGATATTGCTTAAGTACTGAGACATGGAAAATTTTATGAATGTGGGATAAAGCTAGCGGCAGAGCAATCCTATAAGAAACTAGATTCACAAATTCAAAGACTTTGAAAGGCCCCACAAATCAAGGTGCAAGGTTCAAGTTCTTGCCAAAATAGATCAAACTCTTATATGGACGAACTCTCAAGAACACCTTATCACCCACAAAAAAGCTCCTAAAAGTTATGTTTCAATTAGCAAAGCTCTTTTGACAATCAAAAGCCTATATTAGCTTTTCCTTAATTAATCTCATCTGATCTTCCATTTCCTTCAACATCTCAGGTCCTATTATAATTTTATCCTCCACCCTATCCCAACTAATAGGTGTGTGACATTTACGACCGTATAATGCCTCGAAAGGTACCATGACCAGTGAGGCGTGATAGGAGTTGTTGTAGGAAAAATTCACTAGAGGCAAGCACTCTTCCCATTTATGTTGTTGTCCCATGTAATACATTCTAAGAAGAACTTCCACCATCTAATCTACTCTCTTAGTCTGACCGTCAGTCTGAGGGTGATAAGCCAAGCTGAAATTTAGTTTAGTCCCCAAGGAAGAATTTGATGTGGTTCAAAATCTGAAATTCATAAAAGTGTCACGATCGGAAATGATTGTCTCGGGCACTCCATGTAACCTAAAGATCTCCTGAAAAAAATTATTTGCTAACACCAAAGAACCATCCCTAAGGTTTCCAAGAATGAAATGTGCTACGTTTGTTAATTTATCAACTACAACCAAAATAACATCATGTCTAGCCTTAGTCATTGGCAACCCCTGAATAAATTCCATCGTGATCACCTACCATTTATATTCTAGCACTCTATCTGGATACAAGAGTCCTACATCATGTACATGCTCAACCTTAACTCGCTAGCATTCCAATCATCGTGCTACAAATGATATTACATCTTTCTTTAGTCTTGGCCAAAAGTATAAGGTTTTGAGTACCTCAACCATTTTCGTCACACTGGGTTGCCCTAAGTATGGTGCATTATGGAATTACTGTAACATCAATTCCCTTAAACTATTGGAATTTTGTACATACATTCACCCCTGGTACCTCAAAAGTCCATCTGTCTCAAACAAATAACCATCATATCTTCAATCTGAAGGATTCTGCTCTAGGTTTTATTTCACCCTTTCATAATGCTCATCCCCTACCAATGCTGGGATTACTTACTACTTGAAGGTGGATCTTATTGTAACCATTGCGGCTAGATGTATTCTCTTTCTTAAGGCATCAACTACCATGCTTTCCTTTCCCTTAATATATTCAATTCCAAAGTCGTACTCGCTAAATAATTCCAACCATCACCTTTGTCGAGAATTCAAGTTGGGTTGAGTGAAGATATACTACAATCCTGCATGATTGGTTTTCAACTCAAAAGGATTTCCTAAGAGATAATGCCTCAACATCTGAAGAGCATGCACTATATCAGCCAATTCCAAGTCATGTGGTACATAATTGAGTTCATGTTGTTTCAAATTTTGAGATTCATATGCCACCAATTGGCCATCCTACATGAGAAATTCTCTCACACCCTCACTTGATACATTGGTTATCACTATGAAGTGCCCATTCAGATTTGGAACAATCAAGATGGGTTTAGAAGTAATTCTATCTTTCAATAGCTGAAAGGCCTTCTCACATGTTCCGGTCCATTCAAATCTCTTTCCTTTATTTTGGAGCACAATGATGGGTGTTGCGATTGTTGAGAACCCCTGGATAAACTTCTAGTAATAACCTGCAAGCCTCATAAAGCTTCAAACTTCAAAAAAATTCTACAATGCTAGCCACTCTGTAATTGCCTTAATCTTTTCTAGATCCACAACTATCCCATCACTAGATATCAAGTGTCCCAGATAGTGCACCTTGGTTTAATAGTAAGTGCATTTGGAAATTTTCCATAGAGCTTATGGTCTCTCAGACGTTGCAATATTACCCTCAAATTTTGGTCATGCTCGTTCTCCAACTTGGAATAGATTAAGATATCATCTAAGAAAACCAACACAAAATCCTCCAAACAATCACGAAAAATATTATTCATCAAGTTCATGAATGTTTCTGGGGCATTAGTTAACCCAAACGATAACACTATGAATCTGTAATGCCTGTATCTTGTCCTGAAATAATTCTTCAAAATATCCTCATCTTTAATTCTCAATTGGTGGTACCTTGATCTCAAATCTAGCTTTGAGAATAACTTCGATCCCTTCATCTGATCAAAAAGATCATCTATCCTAGGGAGAGGATACTTGGTTTTTATGGTTGTCATATTTAACATTTTTGTAATCAATACATAATCTCAAGGTCCCATTATTCTTTTTCACAAACATGACTGGTGCTTTCCATGGAGACACACTCAGCCTTATAAATTCCCAATTAAGTAGTTCTTGTAAGTGGGCCTTGAATTCATACAATTCAGTAGTATTAATTATGTATGGAGCCTTAGACTAAGGCTCAGTTCCAGGTAGAAATTCAATGGAAACGTCAAATACTCGTTTAGGAGGCAATTCAATCAACTCATCAAGGAATACATCCTGGAATTCCTTTAGGATGGCAGGATCATTAGCTAGCACCTCAGGGTTATCAAGATTTATGGCCTTAATTGCATAGATTTCACACCCTCTTCTATGCTCCTTCAACTGCATGGCAAAAATTTGCTTGAGTTCCAAAGGCCTTTTAACACCATAGTTATCCACCTGGTTGCCCAGATCATCTAAACAATTTATTTTTTTCTTCTCATAGTCAACAAGGGCCTTATGTTTCATAATCCAATTTATTCCCAAAATCACATCATACAAACCCAAAGGTGCTATGTATAAATTATCTTGTGTCATAAAACTAGGAAGTTCGAGTTCACTGGAGGCTAGGCATTGCTCTACCTTTTTCTCTACCTAGTTACCATATTGAACCTTCCATGTGTTAGCCATATAACCCGGTTTAACAAAAAAATTATAAATGATATGTGGATCAACAAAACTATCAGTAGCTCTTGTATCAATCAAAATAGGAATTGGACATCCAAAAAGCTTACACGACAACTTGATAGGCGTGGATTGACAGTCAGCTTAGTGATTATCAATTGCCACATGAATATGATGTTGGTTCCTATTTTTTTTGGTTGCTACTTTGAGGACACGCACTGACATAGTGCTCACCACCACATGTATAGAATCCTTTGCGGGGTGCTCTAGGCCTTTCAAAACCATCTCTCCTATTATTGGCCCTCTTATTACTATTCTGATTCCTATCATGACGATCCTGAGAATTTTTACCCCTTTTTAGATTCTTTGTCTGCCTACTATTGTTTCCCTAATTGAGCTTATTCTGATTATTTTTGTTATGATGGTTCCCCTAGACTTCCTCTTAGCATATTTGTTTTTCTTGTAATTTGCAACTTGTTGAAGCTTTTGTTCCTATTTAGTAGCTTTCTCAAAAGCCTCTTCCACAGTGGATGGATTATGTATATCCACCTCAGCTCCTATCTAAAGCCTAAGCCCCAGAATAAACTTGCGAACCCAGAACCTCTCATCAAGCTGGTACTGGGGTGCATATTTAAGAAAATGGGAAAAATTTTCCCAGTACTCTATCACTGGCATTCCTCTTTGAGTAAGATTCTAGAATTCAATCATCTTTTTTTTGAAATAGGACTGTGGCAGCCACCTTTTCCTAGATAGTTGTAGGAATTGCTCCCAAGTCACCTTACCATGCAAAAATTATTTCCTTGCCTTTTCATTCTCCCACCACATGGAAGCCTCGCCGATGAGTTGGTATGAACCCCATTCAACCTTAGTTTCATTAGATAGATCTCGTAGGAAAACATACTTCTCCATTTCAATTATCCAAGATTTTTCTCCGTCTTCAATTGTTTTACCATTAAATCTTGGTAAGGTGACCTTTTTGAGGTCCTTGCCCAACTCCTAAGCAACTTTTCTTAACCTATTGGGGTTTCCTTCAGTCTCCAACTGTTTAAGTTTTGTATTCTCCTCATTCCCACTAGAGTTTGGCCCTTGTGGAACCCTGTGCCTCTCTTGCTCAAGGCTATTAATCTTGGCCTCTTGTCAATTCATAGGGCTAGAATTTGATCCAACCTATCATTTGTATCACCATGGGACCCACCCACACGATTCTCACGTTCATAGGTTCTAAAATCCATGGATTTATTTTGGAACACACCACATGTAAGAGTAGTTAGGAATAGGTCCTAGAGTTTAACCTAGATGCTTTGATACCAAAATGTAAATCACGAAAAAGAAATCCACACATTCCTAATTGAGGACAACCATGTTCATTGAACGCCAAAAATAAAGTAAATGAGATACATGTGAATAAATAATATCCTTTTGAGCTCAAAAAAAATTAAATTAAATGGATTCCAATTTTTCCAATTACATACACCACAAAGGGGTGTTACAAATCATCTATTTCAATGATACATCATTAAGTTTACATCATTAATTACATTCTCTAATGAAGTTACAATTTACGAATTGGATTTCAAGTCATACAAAAATAATATAAGAAGTACATCCATAATAAGAGATCCTCTGAACCTCATTCACCTTGACACCACCGGTATTTTTGTGCTGAGGCCAAGAGTGTGGTTAAGGCGTATTTTCTGCCTAACCATGAAGTACATGACTTCCTCAGGTTTCTTCCTAACTCAAAGAAATCCCCAACCTTGCACAAGGAGCTTAGCAACCTGGAACAATAAAGTAGGAGGGAACTCTCGATGCATGCTTATTTTCCTATATGCATTCCTAAACTATAAAAACATATTTCTTGCAAGTAGGATGTGGCAAAGACATAATAACATAAAATCCTAGGCTTTTAATCCATATATTTCAATGGTGCATTGTGTGTCCAAGCAGAAAGAACAATAAAAGGTAGTTTATGAAAAGGATAGACTATTGTCTCTCTGTACCCACATTCGACATCCTATCCTAGAAGTTTTTCATAAAATAAATAAATAAAGCATAGTTTCTCATGTGCTACATATAGTTGAAATAATACAGTTTCATGCATTTCTTAAGAAAAATCATAATATAGTCTAAATTCATGATTTATTTTCTAACAAGAAGATTTCCCACATCAATTTTGGTTGTTTACATTGTTTTTCTGTATTCATTCTATTATGATTTTAGTGCCAGTAATTAAATTCAAATGCTTGACTTCCATTTGTTTTCAAAACATCACAATTCATTTCAAACTTTGATGGTTTAATGATAACCAGTTCATAACACCAAAAGGGTTTCAATCAAGTAGAAGTATAAGCACTTAAAGAGGTGCATAAACAATAGTGTAGTTACTCCAAATTTGAGATAACAAATGGATAAAAGACATACCATTTCTAAATAGAAATTTTGATTGCTCTAATATGATTTTAATCATCTACAATTGTCAAATCATATTCTTACTTTTATTCATAAAGTAATTGCATCTTTCTATTGAAAGAATATACATTTATACAAAAAGAGAATAAAAATAGAGACTTATATCACTTAGCCAATGTTACATATTCAGAACAACATCAAACATACATTTCTCTTCCTCAAAATAGGGATGTTTATATACTTATTACATATGTACATATACATATATGTTTATATATCTAAACATATATCTATATAAACAAAAATAATGTGCATATTCACAAGAATCTCTTCCATATCTAATTGAAAAATAATGCATCTACAGTCAAAACATCATACAATTCTACATCTAAATTCACATAAAATATATACATATATGTATATATTCCTCTATTTACAGAGGTATATACATTTACATGTTTTAAAAAATATGAATTTAATATATATATTTTTATATATATGTATATATATATATATAAAATTAATTTAAGGCTAAACATTTTATTTTCCACAACACAAAATATATATATAGCAAAAAACATATATACATATACATATATATATATTAAATATAGTTTTAAATTTGAATTAAAGAAACGAAGGGCATATTAATCGACGGTGGCAAGTAAGGTTTACATAGCACATAGGTTAGGGAGGGTTGTCTTGGATAGTCGCGACCCCATGGGGGACACTGCCTATGGGGAGGCATTGCCTCCACAACGCAACCTCCCCTATGGGCGGCATGGCTATGGTCATCCTTCCCCCACACCTTGCACCTACAAAACAAAAACAAACGACTATTTCAGGACCATTTCCAAATATTAATTTTGTTCGGAATTTTCCAACAAAAATAATAGTAATATGATCATTTATATATATATATATATATTTGCATATAAATATATACATATATAAGAAAATAAATATGTGTGTGTGTAGATATATATATATATATGTATATATATATTCCATTCACATAATTTGGAATTCATTTCCAGTTTCAAAATTTGCAGAAGTTGGGAATACAAATAGGTATAGAATTAGATATATTTATATATTTATAAAAATATGGAATTTTATACACTAGGAATAGAGAAAAGAAAATATTGCACAACTGAAACCATGAATTTCATACAAAAAATTCCCAATTTCCAATGAACAAGAACAAACAATTTCCAAGAGATTCTTTTTAATCTTTCTTAGTGAGTTCTTTATACTTGCAATCGAAATTTAATTGCGTTGGAATAGATAAAAAAACTTGGAGTATGCTTTCCCCTAAATTTGATTGCTGCAAACCACCAGTTGTAGAATCTCCTTTGCTCCCTAGTTATTCTTGTATCCTTTTCCCCTTTCCTCTCTATATCTTATTTTACAAAGCTACAGATAAAAAGAAAACCCCTTTCTTTCCCTCATGTTTTTCTAGTTTTTATTTGCAGAGCCCAAAACCAAAAGATTGTAAATACAGTTATCCTTTCTCATTAATCTATTTCTCATTTTACAGATTTCTTCTCATTTCTTGAGACCTAATCTTGAAATTGGAGAATTAAGAATAAAATTTAATTTCTACAATTTTTTTTATCTCCAATTTAATTGTTATTCCTATTTAATTACTTTTCAGCATTTTTCCAAAAACAAATATTTGCATAAGCTATTTATTTGCAATCAAATATTAAATATGAGCATGAAAATTGGCATTAATTGCAATCTAACAATTACTTTAATAAAACTGCTTGACCTTCAATTGATTATGTAAATATTTAATTAAACTAGAATTAATTTATCCTTTCTTTTAATTGCATATATGAATATAAAAGAAAATAACCATTTAAAATTAATAATAATAAAAAAATCATCCAAGTCACATGCTAAATGAATCTATATGACATTAAGTGTTTTGTGTGTGATCAAGAGCACCATTCCTGCTTTACCTTGCCAAGAAGCTATTCTCCCCTACCTTAGCCACACCCTTGGTCTTCGACAACTTGCAACTCCAGTACACTCAAGCAACCAAAATGAGATTAGTATCTAGCTAGAATCAAATCAACTTAACTCATAAGATCATAATGTATTAATTCTAAATATCACCTTTCCATTTTGCATCATTTTCGAAATAAGATGATATTTCATTCATTACAAATTTTCATGAAATTTAAAACCACATTAATTATCATTTAATCTACCAGACACATACATTTAGGCATAAATCAAAAACCACATAAAGAAAATTTAGGCACCACCAAAATTAGAGACGTGACAATGAAAAGGTACTTTAACCCATTATGGTCAATTTTCATCTCAAAGGGTTTTCCTAACAAATAGTGCCTCCACATTTGCAATGTGTGAACCACAACTGCTAATTCTAAATTATGAAATGAATAATTCATTTCATAAGGTTTCAACTTCCTATATTCATAAGAAATTACTTGTCCATCTTAATTAATACACCTCCTAACCCTTCTCTGCATGCATATGTGATAGCCGTAAAGTTACCTTCAAGATCTGGTACTTTTAAGATTAGTGCGATGGTTAATTTATCTTTGAGTACATCAAAATCCTCTTGAAACTTCTCAGTCCATTCAAATCTCTTTCCTTTCTTTTGTAAATAAGTAATTGGGAAAGCGATCTTAGAGAAGTTCACAAAAAACTTCATATAATACCCTACTAAACCCATGAATCTTCTTACCTCTGGCACATTCTTAGGTACTGGCCACTCAAGTACCACATTGATCTTAGCTAGATCTACAATAATTCCATATTTCAAGATCACATGACCTAAATAATGTACCCTCTTTTGGAAGAATAAACACTCAGAAAGTTTACCATACAAATTTTGTTCTCTTAGACATTGTAGGACCATTTCTAAATGCTTGCAATTTTCTTCCTCATTTCTAGAATAAATCAAAATATCATCTAGAAAAAATAATACAAATTTGTCAAGGTAATCCATGAATACACTATTCATTAGGTTCATAAATGTTGTAGTTGCATTTGTTAAACCAAAAAGTAAAATGGTGGACTCATAGTGTCCATATCTAGTTCTGAATGTATTTTTAAAGATATCTTCATCATTAATCCTCAATTGGTGATATCCAGAGATCATATCTATTTTAGAGAATATGTTGACTCCCCTTATTTGATCAAAAAGGTCGCCAATGCATGACAAACAGATACTTGTTCTTAATCATAGCTTTGTTAAGCATATACTAGTCGATGCACAAACACAAGGTACCATCCTTCCTTTGACAAAGATGATTGGCACTCCCTAAGGTGATACACTTGGTCTTATCAATCCTTTTGACAAAAAATCATCCAATTGTGTCTTAAGTTCCATAAGTTCAATGGTTGTCATCCTATAGGGTACATTGGAAATAGGTTTTGATACTAGAATTATATCTATAGAGAATTAAAATATTCTTTTCGAAGGAAATCCTGGTAACTCATCTGGAAACACATCCAAACAAATTCTCAATACTGGATACTTCTCCATATCTTATTTTCTAGTTTCATCTATTTCACCATCTTCTAGTTCCTAAATTCTCTGGAAATCTGAATCATCACTATCCTTCCCAAATTATTCAATATTTATGATGAAGAGTTTACACCCTTTCTTCTTATCTCTTATAAGTTGCATTGCCATAATTTTTCGAATCCTAACCTCTCTAGGTATCCCTTGGAATTTTACTTGATTTCCAAAACCATCTAGGAATTCTATAATCTTAGCATGGTAATCTACCTTAGCCCTATGTTTCCACAACCAATTCATACCTAGGATAACATCATATGATCCTAGAGGTGCGACATAAATTTTTAATTCTATAGAAAAACTAGGTAGTTCTATCCTAGCCTCAAATATATATTGATCCACTTTTTCTCTTGTTTGGTTTGCATACTCTACATCCCAAGACATTGTCATGTGTCCCACTTTTGTAGATAATTTTTAAGCTATTCCAGGTGAAATTAAATTCTTAGTTGTACCAGTATCAATAAGAACATAAATAGGTAAGCCAACCAAAATACCTGGCATTTTAATTGGAGTTACTTGGTACTCTGCCTGCCGATCATCTACTACTACATGTATCTTATGCTAAAAAATTACTTGCTAGGTGGGTAATCGATTTTAATATGGTCATGATCCAAAAGTTATATTGGGACACTCGCTATCAAAGTGGTCCCCTCTATATATAAAACATCTTGTAGTCGACCCTCTTTTCCCTATGGTTTCTCTAGACTTGTTGATATTTTCATTAGCCTTGTTGGTATTATCCATGCTAGAATCATTCCTTTTTCACTCTCTCCTTGTCTCCTTTCCATTATTGTGGAATATTTTTCCCTTTTTCCTTGGAACATTTTGCACTGATTCTACCTTCTTTGGAACTATCTTGTCAGGAACTTCCACATTAGGTTCTTTTGCTCCCTTCTTTCTTGACGAGTGGAGTTAGCCCTAAGATTTTAATCCTACTTAATTTATTTCTCATATAGAAGATCCATTGTTGTTGGACCATGCATATTCACTTCCCCTCCAATTTTGCCGTTAAGTATCATTATAAATTTCCTAATGTGGAAGCGCTCATCCTTGTGATATATGGGAACATAGCGCAGAAGTCAGGTGAACTTCTCCCAATATTTGTTGACCATCATGTTACCTTATCTTAAACCTTATAAATTTGAGAGTTTTTTTGTCATAGAATAGTAGTGGCAACCATCTCTTGTGAAAAATATCCACAAGTTCTCCCCATTTTAGCTTCCATGAGTTGATATTAAGTTCCAATTTTTTTTCCATCCACCAGTTAGAGGCTTCTCCTACTAACTAATACACACCCCATGTAGCTTTAGTAACCTAATCATAGTTTTGTATTTCAAAATAATTTTCCACTTGGACAAGCCCACCTGAGCTTCATCTCCTCCATCACTTCCATCAAACTTGGGTGGGATTATCTTCTTCATGTCCTTGGAAAGTTCAGAAGCCACAAGCCTCTTATTCCTTTCAACATATGGTATAGGTGATTTTTCCTTCTCATGATTATGGGTTTCATTATGCCCACATGAAGAATTTTCTCCCTCATGTTTGTTAATGGATACTTCATTTTCTACCCTATTCTTAACTCTTTCATGTTCAAGGTTAGCCAACCTTGCCAAGATTTGGTCAAGCCTAGCCTATACTCTAGTGGTTCCTTCTCCAACCTCTTGAATTCCACTGGGATTAGTTCATGTCCTCACCATTCTTACATGATTGGTCTATACTTGAATGTTTATCCTTGTTAGACAAAACTATGTTATCAACTATCTTATGGAAAACATTAAAAAAGGTTCATATGCACACAAATAATTCCACATAAGACTAAGCCCATGCTTCTTTTTTGATAAACACATAATTTTATTCATTTCATGAGGACTTCAATATCCTTTTGATTACATGGAGTGACTATTCAGATAGTCGAGTGGATATTATCCTTAATATTCACTCTCTGACACATAAATTAAAGGAGTATAACCTTCAAACTGAGACAATTTTTGTTCCCTATATTTTTGTTCATCTCACATTTGTTTATACCTATCCTAGAAAGGATAATAGCCTTTAGATTTATCATTCGATATATAGTTACGAGAGGCAATGTCAATATGGTGTCATCAACAATGTAGTCTACCCTTTTCACAAATATTTGTTCATGAGACCATTTCTCGTGTAGTAGTGTCCATGGTACATATTCCTTAGACTTGTTACTCAAATAAATTACTATTACTTCAGCCAATGGAAGAACTCTAGGATCCCTAAAAATGAGTGTTAGACTAACAATTTCTTCTAAGGGTATATCCTTGGAAAGCAAAAATGACTCAAAAATTTTTGGTGAGATGATTGGTAGGTAGTTGTACATAGCCTCCATCTTCATCTTTCTCTTCACATCACTAATCTGAGAAAGTGTGTGACTAAATTTTTTGATGTCACTCAACTAGATGACATTGTCGAAGTTGGTTCCCTCTATGGTTCTAACGATGGATTCTCTTTCCTTCTTGGCCTTGAGGTAGCGCTCATTTTCAATTACTAACTTTTGAGTCGTTAATCTGAGATGCACCATCTTGGCAAAAGAATTCACAACATCAGATAACGTTGGATGGAAAGAAATGATGAGATCATAGGTTCGAGAGCTAAATCCGGTAGCTTTGATATCACATGTAACATACCAATCCTTGAATGAAGAAATTTTTTCTAAGCTATCACCTTTCGAGTAAATTAACTTAGTAATAAGCCATTGCAATAAAAAAAATTATTTTCTTTATTGATAATTTTCAAAAACAAGATACAGAGCAGAATACAACATGGATTCCATTTCATTTCAATAATTCCATAAGTTACAACAATATAGGAAATCATACATTTGTATACATAGCTCATTTAGATTTTGAAACAAATAGCTGTAAGACAGTCCAAGACCCTTCCTTTCAAATATTGGTTCTTTTGTTGCCTATTATGGAGGAGAAGCATCACTCAAGTGCATTTCCACCAACTACGGAATCTTAATGTGGCCCCCCACACATCTTGATGGGTTTTTTGCAATCCTCATTATTTAACTTATCAATCCAAGGCGGTGTCCATGACTGTATGCAAAAGAGAATGGAGAAAACATGATTGACAATCTATTCTACAATCAAAATTGCACAAATCAAACCTATTCTGGAGCACACTTGCATGAGAGGAAATTTGCATGAAAGGAAACTAATATAAGACACACTTGCATGAATTGAAAAAATTAACTACTTCACATTTTGTTGAAAATGAAAAGCTTGTTTGAATTCAAATTTACTCTAAAAATTATGGAAATACATTGCTTGAAATGAAACTAGAAAGTATCTTATTTCCTCAAGCCAAAACAAGCATTTCTCATCCCCTCCCTTGATTCATTGATTACAACACACTTATAAAATTAAAATATGAGTCCCCATAGTTGTGCAACAACTTGCTAGAAAATAGGAGCATGTGTGGAGAAAGAAAGCATAAGTCTTCACTCCATTTTTCTAACTCAATCTCTTTTGGTCGTCTAAAACAATAATCCTTGATTTTTAGCCCTTTAAATTGCTTCAAAAAGGTGTTAGAGTGTTGAATAAATCTTCCTTTGACCTTTTTTATGATTAAAACTCTTAAATCTGCTCCTATATTCTCTCAACTGCTCATAAATTGGGTTGAACAACTCTCTAGATATTTGCAACTGCCCCTATATCCTCTCAACTTCTGTCCAAGTCACTCCAATTTCCTTTAATGCTTGAAACTGTTGTCCCTTAACCGCTTAACTTATATCATACTTAGTTCCAAAAAAAGGAGCATGAAAGAAAACGAATGAACAAATTCCAAAATTTTTGGAGCACCTGTAAAGTTCTAGAGCATCGAAATTTGGTGAAACTTTCTCTCAAATAATGAATTGGGTTTTTGTGAAATTTAATTTCTTTTTTTGCCTTCGTGTCTTCAAATTTCTATCCAAAAATTTCAAGAACCCATATCATAATTTTCAGGATATGATGAAATCTTTGACTACTGCAACTGAAGTATGGAAGTAAAGTTCTGAAGCATCGAATTTTGGTGATTTTTTCTATCAAACAATGAAGTGGGTTTTTCATGAAATTTAATGGGCTTTTTCGCCTTCTTGTCTTCAAATTTTTGTCCAAAAATCTCAATAACTCATATCACAATTTTTAAGATATGATGAAATATTTGACTACTGCAACTGAAAATCTCTTACTTTCCTCATCATGCTCAGTCTTGATAAAATCCATAATCAAGCAAAATATATGTTTTTATTTGGCCAATAGATGAGACATTTTTTATCTCATCATATCTATCATTTGAGAGATTCCCATCCCTTCAACGAAGAGATTGGTAGAGTAACTGATAATGACAACCAATTGAGAATAGTGATGTGTCCTACATAACTAGAACTTGTAATCCCAAAATATCGAACTAGCATGTAATATTGGATCACGGTGAACTGATAGTGGAGTCTCGACATTCACATTTTTCAATGGATTCTTCAAAAATTCCCACTAATTTGGCCAAAGTGTTCTCATTTAGTACTTCAAACGAAGATCATCTATCACATACGCTACTCAGGGCCAATTTGACTTAAAGCTATCTTAAGCTACACATAGGTATTTCCTTCAATGGATAGTCTATCATTCCAGAGATAACCTATCACCATATTAATCTACTTTAGATAACCTACTTAACAAGTAAGTACACAAGCTAGGTATTTCCTTCAATGGATAGTCTATCATCTCAGAGATAACCCACATACTTGGAATAAACCTACTTAACAAGTAAGTACACAAGCTAGCCCCCCTACTGGGTTATCTATCCTAGGAGTAAACACAATTGTTTCTAGTTAAATCAATAACTTAGCTAAGTGTATCGCATGCTCCTATCATGTTCAAGAATACCTAGTATATAATACCTTTGATAAAACACCCATCTCCTATTATGGAGTACTTAAAAACACATCATGAAAACATCATAAAATCTTGAATTTCCTTTTCAAGACACTCTAATTTCTCTAATTCCCACACTGGAAAAGACAACTCAAATATACATGCAAGACAAATCATTCAAAATTAAAATAACAAAGAAGAAGAGATCTCCATGCTTGTTATCGCTTATCCAAACAAATGACAACAATGTAGCCCTTTACAATAGTAGCAAGATTGATAAACAAATTCTCAAGAATGTCACAAAGAAAATCTATCTCTCAAGTTGATAGCTTACTTCTCTCAACAAAAAATTCCTCACAAACTAAATACAAATTTCTCCCTTTCTCTCTCACAATATCAATTAGATTATGACTGGAAATAATGCGGTATAAAGACTAGTAAGAAGAATGCAAAGGATGTATAATTTTGTCAAAGAATGTATCCCTTCAAATGAAATGGATCAGCTATTTATAGAGCATCTTGGTAATCTCATAGCCTACAGTTTAGGCATGTTAATGGACACCAAGCTCCATGAAAAGCAACACATGAAACACAACAGAAAGGTGGTGACCTCATAAGTTCATACTCAACAAAGTCACCTATAGGTTGACTTGAAAAACTGATAGCAATCAAAGATATTCAATCTGCATATGCTCAATTTGAATTATCTTATGAAATATACATCTACAACAATTAGGTTTCTAGAGGTGGCATCAAATTCATCCACACTCCTTATTGTTTGGCATGGTTTCCTTACCTTCAAAAACACTCAACTACTAATTCACAACACCAAGAATTATTGACTTGCATAAGAGATGAGTCAAATAAGACGATAAATACATTTGGAAACATCTCCAATAGATGTAAATATAGCATAGTAACTATGTTTACTAAGTCAAATTTGATCTTAAAATGGGCGTTGAATAAGTCCATCGACATAAGACAACAACTCAAAATACAACATAAGTGTCTCATATCATGTGGTAGAAAGAGTGAGAATCAACTTCACAAAATAATCATAAGATATTTCTATTGGCCTCTAATTACATAGTTTTAAATGACTACAATCGCCCTTTATATGTCAGCCTCTATCATGATAAGTGATAGTCGATTCTATTAATATATATAATATATATTTAAATACCATCATGTATTTATATATATATATGTATATAAATAACTATTAATATATATTTACATATATATCATAAGCCAATATTGTAAGTATGCATTCTATATATATATAGAGAGAGAGTATAGGCAAGATAGTATATAATAAACACAATATATTAAATGTATACATACATATATGTCTGTGTAAAAGTATATCCTCTATGCACATGTATATGTAGGTATATCTATATCGGTGCATCTATATGAGTGTGTCCATCCACCAATGTAGGCGTGTATCGATACACATTACATATGGATACATGTATATACTATACATATATATATGTTCACATTCGATTCACATATAGCCATTCACAATTACCATCATATTGATAAGTATTTACATGTGCATATACATACACATACTCCACATACATCCCACTTGTCAATATAATCATAATAGGACAAGAAATATCTCAAAAGCTAAAATGATAAACATCACCCAATAATGCATGTAGTAGTAAACAAGACTACAATGTAGACATATTAACTAAGGATGACTTACCAACTACCCACAAACTAACTCAACTCAATCATTCTAATGTGGTGTGTGTATGCTCTTATAGTTTACTTTTACCAATTAGCCGACCAAGATCTTCTCCTGAGTGATACTTCCCATCAACTTGGAGGAATGGAACATATACCCACATCCACTAACACATGCCAATGATATTCAGTTATTCACATGACATATGTAGTATACATAAAATATCTCCAAAGTTAGAATGATAATTCAATAACCATCCATTCACATATATGCAATATTTCCATATGAAATAACATCAAATGAGATAATATCAAATAAGATAGCATTCACATTGATAACAATTTACAAGCACAATTTATTCATGTATAGAACTCACATTACATTCATATTTATCCTATGTAGTAATAGTAAATAGTAACTACACAATTGGGGTGTAACAAATGTTGTTTGAAGACTTCCCATGAACATCCTTTGGATTCCATGATTAGGTGGGGCGTAGGGGATTTGGGAAGAAATGGATTGATAACAAGAAATGAAATTAGTTATATTCTCATTTAATTATTACTTACAAGGGAAAAGGTTATCAATAGTGACCTTAGAGCTAATGTTCACTTGGAACTGTTGTAATAACTGATCTACAAGTTGATTAAAAGAAAAGATGGAATTATCTAATAATGAGAAAAACCACTCCAACATGGTCTCCTTAAGGGATTGTGGGAATAATTTTTCTAGAAAATGGTCCTAATGTAAAAAGTCACTACATAGAGGGGTAATGAAATTGGCATGTATATGTAGGCTTCCCTTATCATTGTACTTATCAAATTTTGGTGCATCAATCCCTTGGGGCATGGGAGCATTTAAGATTTTTAAAGAGAGAGGGCTACAACAATAGTGTGGCGTAAGATTAGAATACAAAATAATATTAGTTAGGTTGACGAGTTGAGATTGTATCTAACCCATATTTTTCATCAAGGTGTTCCAAATGAGATTGAATAGTGAGGGAGGTGGAATAGCCATGGAATCAAAGACTTGAGGTATAAATCTAGGCAGAGGAGAGATGTTATAACCTAAAGGATTTGGAGATATATTCACTCCAAGATTAGTGTGAGGCACATACATAATATTTGTGCTATCAGTAGAATACATGGAATGTATAATGGCATTAGTATCCACCATATGCACAAGCACCTTAGGCATCAAAATATTCAACTGAGTTTCAATGGTATTCGATTCAAAATCTCAAGGCCAAATCAAGATTGAAGTATACAAAGGTACATGAGTCTCGACTATGTTGGTTAGTGCATGTTCAAGGCTCTTATGATCTAATATGAGTAATTTTCTGAGCTAACTAATAATAGGAGCAACTTGAGCACATAGGTTATATGAAATCTTAAAAGTGTTTAAGTTTTTCCTCCAAATATTGAACTTTCTCAAAGGGGACCCTAAGAGAAGTTTCATAATCTTCAAAGGATGGAGACCCCAAAGGATAATTTGAAGGAGAAGAACCTCTAGATATTAGATAAGAGATAGAAGGATTAGATTCCTAGAAAACATCAGACCAAGCGTGGTAGGATTGTATTGGTTTGGGAGTATGAGAGATCTCAAGCTTCTTCTAACTACCTTCCCAAAGGTTGTAGACTAGGTTATGAAGCTTGTAGAAAAGTATTCATGATGCACAATCTCACAAGATCTAGGAAATGAGAGAAGAGAATGTGAGAGGGGAAAGGAAGATTTTAAATGATGCTTGAAAAAAACAACAAGAAGAGTTCATGTTAGGTTCACCAAAATGTAGAGGAGGGAATTTTCCATCCTCAAGATGATGATATCTCAAGGAGAAAACTATCTCTCCCCTATCTTTGACATGGCTCAAGTGAACTAGAAATAAAGGGCTGTGAGTTTCAACATAGTGCATCTTATTTGGACCTTTTAGATATTAGAGACCAAAATTTTAAGGTACATAGGTCTTTTGGAAAGCTTGGAAAGCTCTTTATCTAGGATGACATGTCACACTAGTGTCCTATACAAACAAAAGAAAGTATTTGTCACCAAAAAACACAAAGTAACATACACATGTTTCAAGATGTAATAGGGTGCAAAATATGAATGTACAAAATTAAAGGTACAAAAATATAGATTCTAAATGGAAATGGAATGAAAATGACAAGAATAGGTTTTAGATATATCACCAGAAGCATTTGATAAAGTTCAGTCTTTCTTCAAAAAATTCTTCCACCTGCAACTACACACACAAGACCAAAGAGAAATTTTTGGGTGGTTGTATAGGATTTTGCCTCAGTCAAACCCCCATATTGGTGTTTCCACCTCCATGAATAGCCTTATATAGGATAAAAAATTAGGCATCAAATGATAAAGATAACCATATGATAATCAAAGACAAATATAGTATGCTCAATAAATATTCTTGAAGAGTTACCTTGTTCAAGCACAAAATTGAGGCTTATTGGTGCAACAAAGGAGTAACAAGAACATCTAAGATGATAATGGCTTCCTTACAATATGAGCTCATGTTACAAAAATGGATTTTACTTTGAATATCGTAGAAGATCTCTTTGCAAGATGGGTGTGTGGAGAAATGGAGAAAGTTATGTATGCTCAAGAAAATGTTGTAGAATAGTGGAGAATAAGAAGAGAAGAGAACTGTGTGTTTATTCAAGAGAGCAAGAATGAGTTACTTCTAGAATGAAGAGTGAATCCTCCTTTACATTATAGAATGGAGTGTTTCCTTTCAAAATTGAAAAAGAGAGGGACTTTTAGGTCTAAGAAGCCTTCCCAAGTGATTCTTGATGGGGTTGTAGGTTGACAGAGGTGTTACATTGCTAGAACATGGTAGGTGTAACATATTAATGAACACTTTAGTCTTATATTTTCATTGTATGCTACCATGGCACACACATATCTTCATGAAATGCATTCGTTCATGAGAAAATTGAACTTAGCAATCAAGGAATTGGGCATGCCAGATGGTCGAAAATGGTTTTAAGTTGAGGGAGACCATAGTTATCTTATTTGATCTAAAGAGGAAGGAGTGTGTAGTGTGAAATTGTATAGGATGCAATTTACAACTTTAGACTAGCTCGCCCAAGCCTATTTCGGCTATCCAGATTGAGGAAATAGAACCCTCTATGACCAAGATTTCCCTAGCCTAGTCCAAAGGTCCCATCAGAAAAACCCATCTGATTGTTGTTGATGCCCACAAGCCTAAACATGCTGCTAAAAAACTTAAGGGGAATGTTTGGAACACCTAGACCAATGTTGTCGCTATTCTTTGTGAGCTCAAGTCCACCCTGACCAAGACTGCTAGCAAACCCACCCTAAAGAATAAAGGTAAATTAATGTGGAGGGTTTGATGGAGCCTTCGAATAAGGACAACAAAGCTAAAAATGTGATGGGTCATGATTCTAAGGGGGATATGGTGGTTGCGGCTATGATTATGACTGGTGGTGAGACCATTATCAAAAGGTTGGGTAGATTGGCTAAAAACAAAAAAAAATTGCCAGTGGATTTGGATTCGAAAGAGGAGCGGTTTGACAACAGTGATTACAAGGATGAGGATGTGTCTGGTGATGTGGAGGAGGAGTTTGTTGGAGGACCCCACTCTGTTCCTAATTCCAACAAAGTGTAGAAAGAGGATTCAGCTTCCCAATCCTTAGACCCATTAGACGTTGAGTGTGATGATAATGTGAAGGTTGTTGATCACGAGGAGGAGTGTCGTGTGCTACAGGAAAGGATGGACAAGCGGACAAGAAATTTTGTGGGCTGACTCGCTTTACTCTTATGCTGGTCCACTTCATTACCAACACTCTGTCTGTAGTCATGAAGGATGATTTGGATAGGAAGAATGTTGATGATGATCAAGTTTGGGTTGGGGATGATGTTGTTGATCTCATTTCCAAGAACTGGGAAAATACCAGTTAGTCTTTTCTTTTTATGTCTATTGTTGGACTGTGGTTTATGTTTTTAAATAGGTTTTGTCTTTGATGGTTTTTTATCTTGGACTTATTGACCCTTGTGGATAATTATGTTAAGGGTACAACACCCTATAAATTTTTCTTACCTTATCAAAAACTTTACACTAGCACCATCTATTATATTTTTTCTATCAATACCACTCATGACAACCTAGATACATGATTGATCTATATCTATCCATGTTGCTTCAAAATTTCCATGTATATCTATAGTCTCACCTTATTGAGTTGTATCTATAGGTTTTTGTCCTCTTCTCTCAAATTTTATACATTTTCCTCTACTATTAATGCTCTAGCTAATACCTAGTCTTGTTCTATAATATACAAAAAATGTCTCAATAGTAGCCTAGTCATCTCTCACACCAGATTCCTCATATGTTTCTCTCATTTGGATGACAAGCTCAAAAATGTGTGTGAGCCTATAGTAATAGTGGTTGATAGGTGTTACACACACCATGATCTAACTAAAATACAAGGACCATATTTTCTAGCACTTGACCAATATATTTTATCCACTCACACACATATTATAAAAAAAAACAAGTTTCAAAATAATTCTTTGTTGAATGAACAAGAAAATTGAGAAGGCAGCGGGGGGGGGGGGAGTGAATCAGTTGTAGCAAATAAAAAAAATAAAAACACTCAACAATAACTAGATCCACGTGCATTCACTAAACACTTATTATGTTAATGTGATTAATCATGAAATATAGATAAAATAAAATAAAATAACAATACCATACACAAGAGAATACCAAATTTACATGTAAAACCCAATGAGGGAAAAACCACAGTGAGGATTAGCTCATAATATAAGTAATAGAAAACTAGTACAAGGGCTCACTTTCAAAATAGGAAACACTATCCAAAAAGGCTCACTACCATAGAAATAACACAAGAAGATAGAAGAGAAATGTTACACAAAGAACAAATTCTCAATGCAACAGGGAATCCACCACAAATGCTCCAACACTTTTGCAACCTTTTTTGAAAGATTGTGGACACCTTGAGCTCACTGGATTCATAAGTATAACACTTTGAAGTTTCCATTGCTCTGCTTAAATTTGCATCACAAACATCACTCACACTGATCTCGCATATATCTTTCTTCTCTCTTGCATCTCACAACAAATAAACTCTTATTTATATCATCCTCAACCTTAAAAGGTTTCTCCAAGGTTGGAAACTATCTGTTACACTTACAGATTAAGATTAGGTTGGCATCTAAACATTCCTGCGGTGGATAGGAATGAAAGGGGACCAAAAAAACACTTAACTGAGACCCAAATTAAATCTCATATACCACACTAAGCTTCCATTAATACTTGAAAATTTTCAAATGTAGTGTAGACACCAGGTTGGTTGTTACCCATGAAAACACATTAAACATTAAGTACACAATTCCTTCAAACAATCCAAAACTTTTGATGCACTTGATCAAAAATCCTCTTGAAAGAAATAAGAGAACATTACCATTAGCTTTCCTTCAAAACCAAAATTCCTGAAAAAGCAACTGCAAAGAAATTTGGAGCAAAAACATTTCTCCCTGACACCTATGTACAACATTGAGAAACTAGTTCACATACTAGTGAACACAAATTTCTCTCACCAACAATCTAGAAACCAAAATTTTGAATATAGAAACCTCTAACAACCTCCAAAAAAATATCCAATCCACATAGGCATGGCATCAACACATGAAAAACATGGAGAATAATCCATAGCACATTCTTGACACTTGCACAACATAGTTTTCTATATTTATCAAATTTTCTCACAAGCACTTGGAAACCAAGTTACAAATACATCATCTCAACTCATTACTTCATTCCAATTCATCTTCAAAAATTGCAACAAAAATATATCTCCATGTACTCATAGCACTTCCTCAATATCTCAACTAAAAATGCACAAACTACAACAACCTGTTTTCCTCTTTTTCACAATTTTCTCAATATTCTCAACATCTTCATCATGCAAAAACCTTCATCACCACATAGTTGATATCAATGATAACACCAACCTATTAACTTCCAATTGGTACAATTAAAACACTATCATACTTTCAAAAATCTCCCCCTTTGTCATTTATGGAAACACATGATGTGAAAAACCATCAAAGAAAACACAACTCTTAACACACTTTCTCTTTTTCTCTCCTGAATGATTAGACAACACACATGACTTTATCCCCTTGATACCTTGCAATTTTCACATGATAGTTTCTCCCCCTTTGACATCAATGGAAAAGGAAAAATGATTTTGCAATATTCTTCCCCTTTGGCATTGAACTAAGATACCTGCTTTGAGTAATCCCCCTTAGGATTACACCTAATCAACTCAACAATTTTTCAACAATGACAACACATGACACTACCTACTCCCCCTAAGAGGTATCCACCAACATCAGTCCAAAAAAGAGATAGATCCATGGATCCACTAAATTGGTGCAATTCCATATGCATCTAATAATGAAGGAGGGTCAATAACCCCCAAATTCTCTTGAAGATACTCAAAAGTATCCTTATGAAGAGCCTTAGTAAATATGTCAAAAATTTGAACCTTTGTAGGTACATACTCAAGTTTCACCTCATTCGCCATAACCTTCTCTCTCTGAAAGTGATACCTAATAGATATATGCTTTGTTCTTAAATGCATCACTATATTATTTGAAATTTTTATTACACTTCTATTATCACAAAAGACAGATATAGGCTCATCATACACAACTTTGATATCCTTCAATGTCTATCTCATCCATAAAAATTGTGTACAACAAGATGGCATTGCAATAAACTCAGCCTCTTTAGTGGATAAAGAAACTGAATCCTACTTCTTACTTAACCATGACACCAATCTACATCCTAGAAAGAATGAACCACCACTTGTACTTTTCTTGTCATCAACAAAACCAACCCAATCAACATCTATATAAGAATTTAATGTGAAATCACTATCCTTAGGATACCACAATCCATAATCTAAAGTGCATGTTAAATATTTGAATATCCTCTTCACTTCTGCAACATGCATTTCTTTAGGTTCTTCTTGAAATCTATCCACAAGAAAAATTGCATGAATGATATCTGATCTAGTAGCAATTAAATATAGCAATCCACCAATCATAGATCTATATTTTCTCTTATCAGCCTTAGGTGAATTGTCATCTTTGATCAGTTTAAAACTAGTCACCATAGGAGTGTATACTGGTTTGGAGTCTTCCATTCCAAATTTCTTCAACATCTTTTTAACATACTTAGACTATGAATGAAAATTCCTTTATCTATTTGATTGATTTGTAGCCCAAGGAATAAATTCATCTCCCCAAACATTGACATCTCAAACTCCTTTTGCATCTCTCTAGCACATTTATTATGCATAGCTTCATTTCCACCAAAGATAATATCATCCACATATACAACCACTATCAAGATTTGGATTCCTCAATTTTAAAGTAAAGATTACTATTTGTGGTGCCTTTACTGAATCCTTGTTGTATCAAATATCTATCTAATCTTGCATACCAAGCTCTGGGAGCTTGCTTCAGTCCATATAATTCCTTCTTCAATTTACACACTATATCTAGTTGTTCTGATAACTAAAATCCTTTTTGTTTTTCCATGTAAACCTCTTCTTCCATTCACCATTCAGAAAAGTAGACTTCACATCCATCTAATAAACTTTAAAGTCCATGTAAGCTGCAAATTCCAAAAGCATTCTAATAGCTTCCATCCTAGTCACAAGAGAAAATGTCTCCTCAAAGTATATTCCTTCCACTTGTGAGTAACCCTTACACACAAGTATTTCCTTGTTTCTCACCACTTCTTCATTCTCATTCAATTTGTTTCTAAATACCCACTTAGTTCCAATTATGTTCTTGTTTTCTAGTCTAGGAACCAATTACCAAGTTTGATTTTTCTTGATCTGCATAAGTTCTTCTTCCATTTCCTTCATCCAATTTTCATATTTTCATGCTTCACTCACTAAATTGGTTTAACTTTAGAAAGTAAACACAAATTTTCCTCCATTTTATAAATTTTTCTTCTTGTTAGTACTCCTTTCCTCTTTTTTTCAATGATCTATTCCTCAAAATGATTCTTTTGCACATACTTAGGGGTCCTCTTTGGAGCTTCTTCCTCTTCATTCTGCACTTCTTTTGCAGTGGATTTTTCTTCTTCTACTTCTATGCAATCAAGTTCATCTGACACATATCCATCTACTTCAATTGAATTCTATAAATTGTCATCAACCTTCACATTTTCACTTTCAACAATATTTCTTAGCCTTTTTTTCTAAGATCTATAAGCTTTGATTTTAGTAGAATATCCAAGGAAGATACCTTCATTATACCTTGCTTCAAACTTTCCTACGTTTTCTTCATCTCTCATGATATAAATTTTTATTCCAAACACTCTAAAGTACTTCACAATAGGAATCCTTCCATACCATAACTCATAGGGAGTCTTCGTGTTGTTGGCTTTAGCTTGAACTCTGTTAAGTATGTAAAAAAAAGTATTAATTGCTTCTCTCTAGTAGAATTCTGATAGATTTTCCTCTTTCAACATAGGCCTAGTAGCTTCTTGAATTGTCTAGTTTTCCTCTCAACCACTCCATTCTGCCGAGGAGTTCTAGGGAAAACAAGTGCCTCTTTATTCCATGAAATTCACAAAACATGTCAAACTAATTGGAGGTGAATTCACCACCTCTGTCAAACCTCAAACATTTGTTTTCACATTCATTTCATCCTTAACCATAGCTTTAAATACCTTGAATTTATCTAATGTATTACATTTTTCTCTAAGAAAAGTAACCGATGTCATTCTAGAGTAATAATCAATGAAAAGCATGAAATACCTCTCACCTTGTAGACTTATCACCCTTGTAGGACTACAAATATCTGTATGAATAAACTACAATAGTCTGATAGCACATTGTTCCTTTCCTTTGAAACTCCTTGTTTTTTGAATTGACAATCCCTACAAACAACATTGATAGGCTTTGTGATTCTAGGTAGGTCTCTTATTGCATGAACTAAACTGATTCTCACCAAATTATAAAAATTCATATGACACATCCTCCAATGCCATAACCAACTGTCACTAATTTGAGGCATAAAGTACTAACCATCAACACCCTTAAGCTGATAGATGTTTCCATCTATCCCTTTACCAACAATAATCACGGTTCCAATCCCTTTTCTAATCTCACATCTTTCATCCTTAAATACAAGATTATATCATTTGCTACATATTTTTCCAACACTCAAAATATTATGCCTTAAACCCTTAACATAGTAAACATTATCAGTGTTATGCTTGCTATCAAAACTGATTAAACCTATTCCACAAATATTAGCTCTTGAATCATCTCCAATTTTAACTAATCCCCCATCATGTTTTTCAAGTTTAAAAAACTTACTTTTGTCTTCATTCATGTGATTAGAGTAGCCACTATCAAAAACCCAGTAATTATTATCCTCTTTAACAAGAAAGGCAGATACCAAAGTACCTTCAACTTTATCCTTTTTCTTCAAAACACTTTCCTTCATACGAATTTCAAAGTTAGCAGAACTAGATTCTTATTTTATAGCCAATAACAAGCATTCATTATCATCAAAATCTCCATAATCAGATTAATCATCAAAAATACCAACATCTTCTTTGACATAGTAGGCTCTTTTAATCATTTTCCCTTTATTCTCCTTATTCTTATTGTTCATAGCTCTGTTTGGACATCTAGAAGTATAATGACCTACATTTACACAACTAAAACATTTGAAAGGTAGTTTACCTTTGTACTTACCGGTGCTCCTTTTCATCCTTCTTACAAAGTTAGCTTCCACATAATCAAGATCATTTGAATCTAAATCTTCAATCTTCGTTGTTTTTTTAGCCTTAAAGTAGTCTCCACTTTTGTACCATTCTTTAAACCAAGATTTCTCATTTCAAAAGAAGTTAGTGTACCAATAAATTGATCTCTAGAATAAGTATTAAAATTTTCAACTTCCTCAATAGAAGATATCTTTTCACCATACGAATTAGGAAGAGTTTTGAGAACTTTCTTCACCATGCTAGGTTCTTTAACTTGTGCACGAAGACCTCTCATAGCACTTACCATTTCATCAATCCTTTGCATGTAGGTTGCAATTATTTCATCTTTAGACATTCACATAGTCTCAAATTGTGCCTTCAAATTATACAACTTAGCTTGTTTAACCTTGCCATCTCCTTCATAAATACTTTGAAGCTTATCCCAAACTTCTTTAGTAGTCTTAAGATTCATAACTTTAACCAATTCAAAGTTTGAAAGACCATCAAAATAAAATTTTCTTTAGCATTTACCTCGTGTGCCTTGATCTCATCACTTGTGTGTGGAAAATTTATAAGTGGAGTGTACTGATTCTTTGTTTCTTTTTTTAATTTCAAATCCATGCGCTGACAAATATCCTTCCATCTTTTATCTTCCAGAATGCATAGTCCATTCCATAAAATCTAGGGAAATCAATTTTCTTCGCCATCCTAGATATACCTTAAGAAGTTAAGCTATTCTCCAAGGAACCTTTCTCTGATACCAATTGTTGAATGAATAAGACATCTGAGAGGGGGATTGAATCAATTGTAGAAAATTAAAACATCAAAAACCTCAACAGTAATCATATCCAAATGCATTCACTAAACACTTATTCTGTTAATGTGATTAATCATGAAATGCAGATAACAAAAATTGAAATAACAACATTAGATTTACGTGGAAAAACCAATGAGGTAAAAACCACTGTGAGGATTAGCTCACAATATAATTAATAGAAAAACCAATACAAGGGCTCATTTCTAGAATAGGACACACTATCCAAAAAGGCTCACAACTAGGGCTCATTGCCACAAAAAGAACATAAGAAGATAGAAGATAAATTTTACAGAAAGAAAAACTTCTCAATGCAACAGGGAATCCACCACAAATGCTCCAAAACTTTCACAGCCTTATTTGAAATATTGCAGACACCTTCAACTCACTACATTCAGAAGTCCAACACTTTGAAGTTCCACTACTCTGCTCAAATTTGTATCACACACATCACTTGCACTAATCTCACATCTACCTTGCTTATCTCTTGATTATTTCTTGCATCTCACAATAACTCCATTCTTATTTATATCATCCTCAACTTGAAAAAATTTCTCCAAGGTCGGCAACTATCCGTTACACTTACAAATTCAAATTAGGTTGGCACCAAAACATTCTTGTGGTGGATAAGAATGAAAGGGGACCAAAAAAAAACTTAACTGAGACCCAAATTAAATCTCATATGCCACACTAAGGTTCCATTAATACTCGAATATTTTTTAATGTAGTGTAGACACCATGTTGGTTGTTACCTGTGAAAACACATTGAACATTAAGTACGCAGTTCCTTAAAACAATTTGAAACTTCCAATACACCTGAACACAAATCCTGTTGACACAAACAAGAGAGCATCACCATTAAATCTCCTTCAAAATCCCTAGTCTTGAAAAGAAAATTTACATAAATGTGGAGAAAATACATTTCTCCCCAACACCTCTACACACCACTACAAAACTAGTTCACATACTGGTGGGTAAACCCATAAAACTGGTTTACAATTCCTGTGAGGAAGGAAAATTGAAAAAAACATGGTCCCCATGGATTTTTTTTTGGTTTTTGGGGGTTCAAACAAAAATTTAGTTCGAGTGAACCCGTTAAATGTTGTGTCCCACCCTTTGTCTCATTTCCCAAGAAAAAAAAGGGAAACTTTGTAAAAGGGGGTTCACTCGAACCCTAGTTCGAGCGAACCCCCCTTTAACCCCCTTCTCCCCCTCTGGCACCAAAAATCTCCAGAATTGTTCCCTTCAAAGCTCAAGTTGAGGATGAAAATGGAGGAGACTTCACATACCCAATTGGATGGTGGTAGTCCTCGGAACAAGCTATCCAACAAATATAATTTTAATATGTTTTGGTTTTATTATGTATTTGTTCTTTTAGTTTGATTAAACATAGGTTTTTCACTAAAAATCAAGCTCTTTGTTCTGTACATGTGGAAAAATAGTAGATTATCAAAAAAATTTGAAAAATATCAATGCACTAGATATTGATGTCCTTGATCCAACAAAAAAATTGAATTTCGATACATACAATTTTTTTTATGTTGTATGTAGTTTGCCTATGTCTGAATTATAATTGGTTTGACTTTGAAACTTGATTTAGGAAAAAATATTCAATGAGATACTATGAAACCAATTCCATGCAATTGATATCGTAGTTGCAAATCTAAATTCGAAAACATTAGAATTTTATCCTTCATGGAAAAAAATTATGTTGTAAACAGTGAGCATCGCTCCTTAAAAATGGTGTTTATTGAAAAAAACTAGTTTTCAAAGGAGATCCAAAAAAAAAAGAAAAGTGCAATCTGATTCCAAAAAAATTGAAAAAGAAATATTTAGAATCTACAAACAAAATGTCACAAATCACTATTTTGCATCATCTTCAAATTCCTCATGGTTTAGCTGCTATAGGTGCTCGAAAGTGAAGATTTAGTTAGAAAAAATCAATTCATTGTCCAATTTGGCCAAAAATTGTAAACCAGTATTGTGGGATCACCCTGCTAGTGAACACAACTTTCTCTCACCAATAATATAGAAACCAAAATTATGAATATATAAACCTCAAACAACATATCATATATGCATAGGCATATCATCAACATAGAAGAAACACATAGCACAATCTGAAGCACGTTCTAAACACTTTCACAACACAATTTTCTCTATTTATCAAATTTTCTCAAAAGCACTTGGAAACAAAGTACCAGAGACATCATCTCAGCTCATTAATTCATTCCCTCATCTTCAAACACTGCAAAAAAATGATAGCTCCATGTACTCAGAACACTTCCTCAATATCTCAACTACACATGCACAACCTACAACAAAATGTTTTCCTCCTTTTTCACAGTTTTCTCAATATCCTCGATATCTTCATCATGCAACAACCTTCATCAACACATAGCTTCAAAATAAATGTCAACACCAACTTGTAGACTTCCAATTGACATCAATGACAACACCATCATACTTGCAACATTATTTTACCTAATAAAATAATAAAATTAATAAATAACACAATTAGTATTCTACTACATCATAAGTACACATAAATAGTAGCCTTATAAATACATCCCTAATTTTCTATACATGGGATCTCTAGGTGTAGCATTCAATATTTCTACATAGGACTCCCTCCCACTCTTTGCCACTATTTTACTTTTAATCTCCCCATGCTCTTTCATGTTATTCCCATTTATAATGGTGCTTACAAACATAAACTTGGCTCTTGGTTGTTCCCTTTGCCTCTCCCCTATGCTAGGTATGTCCTCCTATTTTCATAACATATCTAGTTGGTGTTCCTATATGTTCAATCCCTCCTCTAGGTCCTCATCCCCTTACAATGGTTCCATATCTTTAGAAAGGGAATCAATAATATGTATTGGAATTGGTTATGCTTCCTAGCACCACTTATTTAATTATGGTGTGACCCCTACATCATCATTATCTAATAATGGGGCTTGATCCTACTCCTCATCATCATTATCAATAAGGATTATATCTACTACCGAGGTAGCTTACCCATACTCAATGCACACTAGTGATATTTTACATACCTTGTTACATCTATAGGTACATCATATGGTTCCATAAACTACAATCTCTATATCACTCTACATACAAGCCATCTAACATTCATAACATTCCCATCCTCTCATACCTCTATATGCATACCAAATCACATTCGTCGATAGAAAATAGTCAAATACCTACTACTAGTGAAGCAAATTTCTAAACTACAATGGCCTCTAGAAATTATGGGTGATCCCACAATACTGGTTTACAATTTTTGGCCAAACTGGACATTGAAATTATTATTTTTAAATAAATCTTCATATTCGGGCACCTATAGCGGCTAAATTGTGAGGAATTTGAAGATGATGCAAACTAGAGTCTCATCAAATTTTGTCTGTAGATTCTAATTTATTTATTTTTCATTTTTTTTGGAATCAGATTGCACTTTTTTTCCATCTCCCACGAAAACTAGTTTTTTTCAGAAAACAACATTTTAAAAAAGTGACGCTCACCGTATACAACATAATTTTTTTTGTATGAAGGATAAAATTCTATTTTTTTCAAATTTAGATTTGTAACCATGATATCTAGCACTTTCATTTGGTCTCATAGTTTTTTATTGAATATTTTTTCCTTAACCAAGTTTCAAAGTCAAATCAATTGCAATTCAGAATAGGTGGACTGTATACAACATAACTTTTTTTGTATGTATCAAAATTTAAATTTTTTATTTTTGATGGATCAAGGACATCAATACCCAACCCAAACATATTTTTTAAAATTTTATTTTGATAATTTGCTATTTTTCCACATGTCTAGAACAAAAAGCTTGATTTTTAGTGAAAAACCTATGTTTAATAAAACTAAAAAAACACATACATAATAAAACCAAAACATATTGAAATTATATTTGTTGGATAGCTCGTTCTGAGGACTACCTGATTCTAGTTGGGTTTGTGAAGATTCCTCCATTTTCATCCTCAAAACGAGCTCTGAATTGCCAAATTTTCTATTCTTTCTGTGTCTGAGATGGGGGATGAGGGATAAGGGGGTTTGTTCAAACCCATAGGGGTTTGAGCCAACCTTTAGGGGCTCGCTCGAACTAGGGTTCAATCAAACCATGGTTCGAGCGAACCCCTGAGCGAAACTCTTTGAAGAAGGGTTCGCTCGAACCCCTTTCCTAAGCATTGTTTTGGTGTTTTTGGCGGTCAAGATTCAAAGGGGTTCGATTGAACCCTGGTTCGAGTGAACCCCTTTTTGGTTTGGTCGAACTAGTAGGTTCGTACAAACCCCTGAAATCACTTTTTTCCCCTTGGGGATAATTTTAATCATGGTAGGATATCCTATTATTTGAGTGCACCAAATATGATCTAATTCCAACACCTATAGAAGTGTGCAAGTCATCAAGATATGTGTATCATGCCACATATAAAGCTTTAGGTCATGTTAGAGATACTCAAGCTTTCTCCAATCCTAGGTATAAGAAATCTATTAATCCTCCATGCCTTGAATAGTATGTATGATCCCCATGTACAAATGGGTTCCTTGGTCATCCATCACAATGTACATGGCCTTAATCATAATAACCACTCATCAAAAAATTAATTATCTTCTCTCCTCTACCCAATTCAACATAGAACAATATGACCCAAGTCATCCTCTAGGATATGTTGGCCAATCACATACATATGTGTCAACCACACATATTATACTAGTGCTATGTGCCACCCTTGGATTGGTAGTTGGAGGATTCTTTACAAATCCCCAAGGGTGATGGTGACCTATCACATTAGTAATGTAAAAATATAATGTATATGCACCCCATATATTTATAAGCACCATGAGCATCCTATTAGTATATTGTATCTCCAATATTTGATACACCTAGTACATGGATTATAGGTGAGGAAGCATAACATCAACAGGTTTTTGTAAGAGTAGCTTGTAACTCTCATAAAAGTAAGAGTATATTTCTCCTTAGTTTTCTCTCATTTTTACAATGCCTATAATATCCAAACATAAATCTATATCAAATATCTATTTAATCATGTAGATATATATTATTTATTTTAATATTCTATACTACTTTTTTATAATAATTACTATCCTCAAATGAACTAGTATGTATCCTCAAATCTAGCATGATTCCTAAATGCTAGCTTTTCTTTAGTGATCTTATACAAGATTTGGATGCTAGCACATCCATTGGGTGCTAGTTCATGCCTAAGATGAATTTTCAATAGATGAGTCCAACATTCATAAAAATGATAAAAAATGGCATTAAAATGAAATATTATCACTTATCTCTCTTAGCTAGATTTCCCTCTTGATTGGTCCAATATCTCTACTTGGAGGTATAATTTGTGTTGCAATTTAGCTCTCTAAAGTTTTTGGGGAGTTTTAGTTTTCTAGAATTAGTAAAAATGAATAATAATTTTTTTCCATATTTATAATGAATTCTAAATTTTAAACTTTTATGTTATCTTCTCTTCACCTCCTTGGCACAAATGACCATAATATTGAGTTTTTATGCATTTTCCTTTGTGTGACCTAGATTATGTACTCTTCTTTATCATGTGCTACTCATTATGTTATTATTTTTCATAGTGACATTTCAAAGAGCACTTTCTTCTTAATTCATTTAAAAAAATATATAATTTTTCTTCCTTACCTCTACTAGGGGCATTTTCTATTCTCTCCCAAAGTTTAATAATTATTAATTTGTCTTATTCTTATATTTAGTAACAAAAAAAGTATCCCTTTTTCCTTAATTTGGGGATGAATTAATAAAATGGAGTTAATGATTCCTTATTTAGGGTGTTGTAAAGTGTATCTTCACACTTTCACACTAATCTCTAGGGATTTATTAATTGATTAATGTTAATTTGAGCTTAATTGGCCCCTTATATTTAAATCTGATGCAGAGGTAATGTGACAACCTTATTCTCTATACCAAAATAGGGGTTCCTACACAATCTCAATCACCAATTCCCCAAGGTTTACCATCTAGCAACCTACACATCACCCTGCCCTTGTAGCACTCCAAAACCAAAACAGGCCAAATTTCACCCAATCTTTCCAAAGTACCCAATAATTAAAGAGGAGATTAAGATACCCTTTTCAGGGTTACACAACATGTATGAAAATTAGGGGTCACTCCTTTGGACCAACTTGGACTTCCAACACACCCAGCTCGTCCTAAGCTTCACAATTAGGTCTATTTTCCAAAGGAACCACCCTTCCAACGAAGGCCACTCACCCAAGCACCTTGGACAGTCTTAAAAAAAGGTCTCAAACCTTAGATTTCAGTAATGGTTGGCATCTACAGGGACTCTAACCATCTGTCCCAAGAAACCCTCTCAAGCACTCACCAAACAAGGGTTTAGGGGTAACTCCCTACTCCCGACCTTCCCCAATCCTTCCAGGGGTCCAAACACCACACATTATCTCTGCCCTAACTCACGAAACTCTCATAGTCCCTTCTCACTCACTAATTCTCAGAATTCATCCTTGGGTTCCCTATTTTCCTGGCCTAACTATCCCTGATCAGCACTAGATCACACACCATGGCAAAAATCTCTCCTTCTCCTTCTCCTAAGGTATATACACACTTAATCTGACATGGTATAGACCAATCCACTGAGCCATAGGTATGGAATAGTAGGTGGATTGGTTAGTTGGTCATGGTGTTGTCCTCAAAACACCCAACACAGAAAATAGGGTACCCTTGAGTTTGCTGATCCCAGTCACACAAGCGATGGATTTAAGCCTCCAAAACAAACATAATAGAAGTTAAACACATGAAAAAAAAATCATTCAATGCCTCAAGGCATCTTGAATATGTGCGGGCCCAAGTCAAGGAACAAAGTTCAGAAAACCAAAAGAAGAATAGTGATCAACGTTTTCCATAATGCTTTTTCTTTATTAGAACTGAACAACAACCTTCTCCTCTGGAGATTACATGAATAAATAGTGATTTCAACATCCAACTATCTCCTACAACCGACCAACTACCCTACAACAGAAATTTGAACCACTAATGACCGTTTGGAGGTCAAGGTTATGCACTTTTCATAATTTTGGTTAATCAATTTCACTACATATTTGTAATGTTTGATCCTTTTGATCCCATGCTCGCCCAACTTATTGAAAAATGGTTTAATGAGACCTTATTTGCATAAAATACATGGCTTAAAGCCATCTACTACCTATCTACCACCCCTTGTCACATGACATACAGGGCAATTGAGTACAAAGCAACTTGATTTAACATATTTTGCAACTTCCTCATTGCATAAAACATAAAAACCTTTAAAACACTTGGTGAACTTGTCTTCAAATCCCTTGGTGAACCTTTAAGGTCCATTGTCCTGTCATGTTAGGGTCAGGATCTAGGTGCTCTTGCACCAAAATCCAAGCCTAATTTATTACATTTTTTGAGGGATAAATTTCAACACTCTTAAATAATACTACACAACACTTAATTTGGCAAGGAATGTGTCCTAGCATAGTGACTGGGTTCTCACTAGGTCTTAGGACCTCCTTTTGACATGACATTTCACATCCCCTAAAATGTGTCCTAGTTAAGTATGTTAGGACCCATTCGCCCTAGGGCGAGTGGTTCCTCGTTAACTTAAGACACCCCCTTGGGTTATGTTTTTGGTGATATTTTGACGATTTCAAACCCTAGATTTGATGCCAGCTTGTGTTATTTGAATTTTGAGATTTAATCTTAAGTTAAGTATAAATATAAGGTTATTTCACATAGTTTCACCTAGCAACTTAAAATCTTCAAGAATTATAGGAAGTTTATGATTAAGAGAATATTCAAGAGCATTTCAAATGCTTTCAAGGGCATTATTAAAGTTTATTGCAACAATCAAAGATCATATCATCATGTCAAAGGCATAGTGCATCATGCATGTTGTTGAGCTAGTATGTTGATGCAGCATTGGAGATCCTATTCAAGCATTGTTTCATATCAAATTCTATGATCAAGATCTACATTATTTGATGCCACTTCATGCAAGATTGTTGATTTCCACTCCAAGGTTCAATTGAGGATTGGTGAGTTGTGGCATTACATTGTTCATTGAACTTTCCTTTATGCATTCTTTCAATTCAAGGTTTAATTACCAAAATGGGGTTTGACCAAGGAAAACCTAACAAAACAAAAAAAATCTTCTCCTTTCATGTGTGATTGTAGGTTTTAGATTGAAGATCAAGTGGAGAACAAAAGTTGCAAAAATTGTCAAAGTTGCAAAGTTGTCAAACTTGTCATCTTTCTTGCAAGATCACAAAAAATCTTCTACATAATTTATTTCTGAATTTTAGGAGCTGAACACTTGGGATCTAGGAGTGTAGACATTGAAGAACATGACCCAAAAACTGATTTTCCAGAACCCTAGCAAGGACCCATTCGCCATTGGGCGAATGAGTCCTCAGCGAGGCCCAAAAAAGTACTTTTTACATTAGGTATACATCATTTTACCATCTTAAAACCTACCTTTTTATTGTTATAACAGTTAGGGATTTTTTTTTATGTTCTTCTATGCACAATTGAATGAAATAACTAGTGAAAAGGTGTGGTTTATCATCTTGTTAATTCATTTTGATAGACCCCCTTTTTCCATCATTTCATTTTGGTGAACCTGACTTCTTGAGCATTGTAGTTTTCTAATTTTTGGAGTCTCTCTTTTCATCTTAGATTAGATTTTACATTCATTTACATTGAGTTATATCTCATTTAGGGTGCCTTATTTTGCATTCAAATTTGCATCTCATCTAGGGTTTTAGGATTGCATGGTTTACATTCTTTAAATCTAAAAAGTACAAAAAACTCAACCATCTTGCCTATCATTTAGATCATATCAAATTGCATATTAAACTAGGTATTTTAGTTCATCAGAAAAGGCTTAAAATCTAGAAAAAATAGTTTCAAAACCCTAATCTAGGACCCATTCACCCTAGGGTGAATGAGTCCTTGATCAAGCATTAATATGCATTTCTATAATTTAATTTAATTTATATTTTTTGCTTTTGTTTGTTATTATCAAGTCTCTTTTAAAGTTTCTTGATTTTTTGTTTCATTAACCATTCTAGATCTAGCTTAATTTGGTTCATTTAGTGCATTTTCTAAATTCAAAATTGTATTTATGACATTTTATTTGCATATTTTGCATAGTGCAAACAGTAAATTTCCTTTGTTAGAATCTAAAAATTGTATTCACATTTCATTCTAGGTCATTGCATTGCATTTTAAGCCTCTTTCCATTTTGGGTTTGCACACTAAGTTTTAAAAACTTGTATGAGCTTTACAAATTTTGGTGTCCTATTATTAATACTATTGTGAAACATAGTTTGAGACTCGTGTCATTTCGGGATATACCATTCGCTATGGATTTGGGGTTTTCTAGCTCTCTTCCTAATAGTGTTGATAATCAACCCCTTATGAATCATAGTATGCATACCTCATTTTCGATGACTTCCATACCTACAATCGATGTGCATGATGTTCATTTATCGCAAGAAGATATAAAAAGACTAGATTATGGCCTAGAAAACTTACGAGACTGCATAGACATTAGCATGATTCCCACTTTATAAAATATAAGGAAAATTCTTAAAACTAGAAATGGAACTCAAATTGTCAATAACATCAGTTGCTTCCTTCATGAGAACTTAAACAAATAATAGAATAATAACATACATTCCTTGGTCAACTTTATCGAAGTAAAACTTGTAAGGGCTCAACCAAAATATCTCTTGGTATTGCTTTCTCAAAAAACTACATACTTAAACATGCACCCAATGGTCCTCTTTACATAGCTGGAAGAATCAATGACAAGCCTACTAATGGGGTATTAATTGATCATGTATGTGGAGAGAACGCGATCACTAAAGAATTCCTATTTTTTCATGAACTCTATTAAGATACATATGAAAAACCTAAAGCATGGATGAAGACGTATAATGGTTTTTCTTATCTTGCAATAGGCTCGACGTATTAATTGATCATGTATGTGGAGAGAACGTGATCACTAAAGAATTCCTATTTTTTCATGAACTCTATTAAGATACATATGAAAAACCTAAAGCATGGATCAAGACGTATAATGGTTTTTCTTATCTTGAAATAGGCTCGATAGTTCTCCCTTTAAAAGTTGGATCTGAAACATTAAGTGTTCCATTCACCATCATCCCACAATTGGACCAATTTTGTGTGAAGTTAGGCTATCCATGGCTTTTCTCCATGAATTTTGTCCCCTCGGTCATGCATAAATGTCTAAAGTTTCCCTTTGGCAATTAAATTTTACAATGCATCATAGTGGCTTTAATCATGTGTCTTCCCGAGGAAACTTTTCATTGGATTTCTTTTGGCCTAAACCTATTGAACCTATTAGACCTCGTGAGGAATACATTTTCAAATCATATCCAAATTTTAAGGCAAAGCACATAATAGAAATATCTGTTAGAAATATGCCTCCACCCATGATTGATCCACCTATCCTTGATGAACTAATGATTGAGCAAAAATCCCTTCCAAATATCCAAGAGAAAACTATGAAAAATCATCCTACCATTTCCTATAAGAGACCATGAGATAACCAAAAAAATCTTGTTGTGTCTCCTAAAGTCAAACAAGTTTACAAAGCCAAAGAGAAAGTGGTTGAAAAACGTTCTATGGTTCCGTCCATTCCTCCCCTTAGGGAAGAAAAAAAACCTATAGTTTCCAAACCCACTCCTACACAAACACAAATTTACAATAGATTGAAACAAAACTGAAGTGCTAGATAGAATAGGCATAAACATCATGCTATTTCTCGTATGTTACAAACTAAAGAAGAAGAGGAAAACATAGAAAATCAAAATCTGAACTTTCCCGAAGCAATGCATGATGATGTTACACCTTCGCCGCAATGTAAACAAGAACCTTCAAGAAAAATTATCATTTGACCTCCTGTTGTGATTAATCTAGATGATGACATTGACATTACAAATATTGATGAACAAGCACATAATGAGTTGAATGAACATTTTTTTCATCTTCTATGAGCTTAAATGATAAATCTCCTAAAAATAATGTTGAACCCGGTGTGTCCCCTAGTTCGACACTTGTTGTGGTCCCTTTGGCTAGTTGTCTGCCTTTCGTATATACTGATCGAGATTGGGATGTAGATGACCTGCTATAGGTTGGATCATATGTCCCTTACTAGTCTCTTGCATTGTTTTTAGTTTTCATGGTTCTTTATGTGATTGCATGCGTATAATGTGATCCTCATGATGTTTCATTTGATGTATCTTCCTATCTTCTTTTGCATTCCTCTATATGTACCTACATTCTTCTATATGTCGTAAGTATTTTATCCTTTTTCACTTTTTTTATGTTTTCCTTTGGGGGATGCCACAAGGTGTTGAGGAATGTTGGTCTCTTCCATGTTGAGCCAAAGGATTTTTCTTTGTTTCCACTCTCTTTGTGTCATTCTTCCAGTTCTATGAGTATTTGGGGAATGATGACATTTTTGAGCTCTATGACAACATTGTAGCAAAGATATATTGACCTTAGATCCATAGATCACATATGCACTTTTGGGACCAACCTCTTCCTCTTTTTTCATGGTGTAGCTCTATTTTTTGAATATATGACTTGGAATAGGGCTTTCCAAGTAAGCTCTCATGTCTTAGAAGTAAAAATTAGCTACTTTATATCAATTTCTCACAATGGTGTTAACAAATTCTTTAAAGTGGGGGCATACATCGATAATATCTTTCGACATTTTGCATATTTCATGGTGTGGTTTTTTTTTCTTGTGATGCATCCTTTTCTTGGTGATTTCAATGGGTTTGATGTCCTCGAAGAGTGTGATATTTCTAATAGTACAACTTTCCCTTAGTGGCTTGATGTGAAGTGAGGCATCCCATAAGTAGAAATATGATACTCTTGACTTGTCCTCTCTTGGAGACATTAGGCACGATGATCCCTAAGAAGAATACCTTACAGGAATGAAGCAAGATTCCCTTGAACAAAAACCTATAGACATAATATTCATAAGTGTTTAGCATTGTAGTACCTTACTGAAGTTTTCAAGAGGATAAATTTAATATGGTATGGGAGCCTAATATGATTTTCTCATTTGCCACCCCATTGGGATACTCACCTAGTGGATGGTCTAAGGTTCCCATACCCCAAAGTGAGCGTGTGTTTTTTTTGCATAGTGTAAATTGAGTTCTTCTTAAGAATGTTCATGGACAAATAGTTGAGACATGTTCCACATTGCATTTGACAGTCGAGGCTTGATCATTTCCTTTTCTTGGACAAACAGTCACGTTCCACATCGTGTTTGGATGGTTGAAGCTTGATCCTTTATTTTCTTGGTCTTTGATAGTGTATGATTGTGTATCTTTTTCATTTCTACATACATAGGTGTCTTGAATTTCTACTTTAGTGTGAGTTTGACATAGGGCCATACTTTCACTAAAGTGGAGGAAAAATGTAGTTATAAAAAAAGTATCCCTTTTTCCTTAATTTGGAAATGAATTAATAAAATGGACTTAATGATGCCTTATTTAGGGTGTTGTAAGGTGTATCTTTACACTTTCACACCAATCTAGGGCTTTATTAATTAAATGAGATTAATTTGAGCTTAATTGGACCCTTAAATTCAAATCCAAACCTAATTTATTGCATTTTATGAGGGATAAAGCCCGACACTCTTAAATAATATTACACAACACTTAATTTGGAAATGAATGCATCCTAGCATAGTGACCTATGACCCATTTTCTGCCTGGTGAATGGGTCCTCACTAGGTCCTAGGCCCCCCTTTTGACATGGCATTTCACATCCCTTGAAATGTGTCCTAGTTAAGTATGCTAGGACCTATTCGCCCTAGGGTGAGTGGGTCCTCATTAACTTAGGACACCCCCATTGGGATATGGTTTTGGTATCAATATTTTGATGATTTCAAATCCTAGATCTGATGTCAGCTTGTGTTATTTGAATTTTGAGATTTAATCTTAAGTTAAGTATAAATATAAGGTTATTTCAAATAGTTTCACCTAGCAACTTCAAATCTTCAAGCATTATAGCAAGCTAATGATTAAGAGACTATTCAAGAGAATTTGAAAGGCATTCAAGGGCATATTATTAAAGTTTATTGTAGCAATCAAAGATCATATCATCATGTCAAATGCATAGTGCATCATGGATGTTGTTGAGCTAATATGTTGATGTAGCATTGGAGATCCTATTCAAGCATTGTTTCATATCAAATTATATGATCAAGTTCTACATTATTTGAGGCCATTTCATGCAAGATTATTGATTTGCACTCCAAGGTTCAATTGAGGATTGGTGAGTTGGGGTATTACATTATTCATTCATCTTTCCTCTGTGCATTTTTTCAATTCAAGGTTTAATTAGAAAAGTGGGGTTTGACCAAGGAAAACTCCCATTCCCTAATAAAACAACTTTTTTCTTCTCCTTTGATGTGTGATTGCAGGTTTTCGATTTAAGATCAAGTGGAGAACAAAAATTACAAAAAATGTCAAAGTTGCAAAGTTGTCAAATTTGTCATCTTTCTTGCAAGATCAGAGAAAGTCTTCTACAAAATTTATTTCTGAATTTCAAGAGCTAAACACCTTGGATTCAGGAGTGCAAACATTGAAGAATAGGACCTAGAAACTAATTTTCTAGAACCCTAGCAGGGACCCATTTGCCACTAGGTGAATGAGTCCTCAGTGACGCCTGAAAAATAACTTTTTTCATCAGGTACACATCAGTTTACTATCTTTAAATCTACCTTTTTATTGTTATAATAGTTAGGTTTTTTTCTAATGTTCTTTTATGCATAAGTGAATGAAATAATGAGTGAAAATGTGTGGTTTATCATCTTGTTAATTCATTTTGATAGAACCCCTTTTCCATCATTTCATTATCTTCTTAAAAATTAAGTAATAACAGGAGAGGTCATACATTTCTCAAAAAATTTAAGATGATATCAATCTTCTTGACAAATAAAGTATAGGAAATTTAACTAATTATTGAGATGCACTTGATTAACCACTATTATTTGAATCACTTACCAATAGCGTATGCTAGTTTGAGTGATTTCAATCTTTTTTAATCACTTAATAATAGAGTAAGATATTTCAAGAGATCCATTTTACCCATTAATTTTCATGAATCCTAGTAAAATAGTCAGCTAGACCTTGATAATTTTCATTTTGATCAACATTTCTTTCTCCTCATTCCAACACACTTCATTTTTATTTATGAATTTTATATTTTTTATTCACCTTCTCTTCATCTCACACTTCTTGTCATATTATTTTTTATTCATAACACTTTTTTTTAGGTTTTTAGTCTAGGGACAAGATCCATCTATTTTTATAAAAAAAATTCCTCTATAGTATCTTTTTTAGTGTCACTTTTATGATTTTATTTCATTTATATATTGTATCATAGTTTTATCACCTAGTGGCACAAGCCCACTTAAGTGGGAGTAAGATTTTAGGACTAAAATTGTACAACTTATAATTTTCATACATTGTTTTGTATTTTTCTATTTCTACTCCCTTAACATGTTTTAGGGTGCACTAAGATTTGTAATTTACCATTTTCTCATTATAATTGTTATTTTTTATCACATTCCAATTCTTCTCAATCTAACCTAGGATCACATACCAAAATTTAGGTAATTTCTCTAAGATGCTAGTGCAATGAGTAGGGATCCACTCAAGGTCTTATCATCCTAAGAAATATCAAAATTAAAATATTGATCTCTCCCACCCAACTACCTTTTATTCACTAGTGTAATGAATTATTACTTAGAAATAATTTTAGACTCAAATTTGAATCTTTCACTTCCTCTCCTTCCTTCTTCGAAATGAACTTAAAAATAATTAAAAAATAATAGATTATCTATCCCTCCATATTAGTTATATTTGTTTCAAAACTTCATTATTGAAGCTTCATGCTCCTACACTTTCATGAGACTACTCCACTACTATTAATTTTTTCTCCTTCACTTGGCTAGCAATATTGTGAAGATAATTTATTTTATTATTCATTTATTATATTATATTTATACATCATTCAATATCTATTAGATTTTTAAAAAATAGTGGTGTTTTCATTTTTTAGATATCAAATACACACACTAGGGTGTATTTTCTTTAGACCAATAATTTTTTGCTTATAGATTTCATTTTGATATCATTTACTTAGTCTAAGATGTACATAGCCTAAGAAAACACAATAATTTTTCCATATTTTTCTATCTTGACTACTCAAGGATGAAAAGTTAAAATAGAGGTTTGACCATTCTTATCAATATATTAAAGATTCATAATCATTTTTCTTGTCCCTAACTAATAGGCCCCTTTGGAGACACAACCACATGAGGGTTTGTCATTCACTTTCTCTCTCATTAATTTCCACCATTGTTGTTGATTTAAGTGATTTAAAACTAATTTTAGTATCTCTATATATCTTTGTCACTTCTCTTGATGTTTTTGTTGCCTTTCTTATCTCCTAATATGTAGGTAAATAAAATTGTGGCCCCAAAAACTTCTTTTTAAAGTATTTTAATTTAAGTTAAAATATTTAAAGATTGTATTTATTTTTTTGGAAGAATAAAGTAAAATCAAAATATTTTCTTTTAAAATTTATTATATTCTACTATTGAAAAACTCAACATGAAAAAATATAATTAATTTTATAACTCTCTTCTAATTTAAATTTATTAACATGATCTATTTTAACAAAGATATTCAAATCAATGAACTAAAATATTATTATCAATAAAAAAGGTTATATAATAAACTTAGTTTAATTCACTTCATTCTAAAAGTAAATAAGGTTCATACTAAAAAAATTAAAGGTCAAGGTCATTGTTTTAAATTCAACAAACTATGATATCATGAAGCTACATTGATGACAAAAGTTCAAAACAAACAACTACTAATCATTAATTCAAACATGTCAAGCACAAGGTGGTATGTGGTGATTATTATAAAAACTAACAATCATTTTCACTTTTCTTTAGACATCTTATATCACATGAGACTCTCTTTTTTATATTTTAAAAGAACAAACTCAATGAAACTTAAAAGGAAGACTAAAAACATGTCATAAAATACAATAACATCATATTAAAAAAGTCTAGTACGCATGATAATTAGATTGAATTAATATCACCACTCAATTAAATATAAAATAATTTTTAAGATTTTGAATGATAGTAAACATTTATAATATATTAAAATGAAGATAATTAAAAAATAATATATAAATACTATAAAGTTAATAAAATGTATGTATATTAATAGATATTTTCTTATATAATTGAATAAGATGGCATCCATGATGAACACAGATCTAGTTCAAGAAAACTGTATAAAATAATTAGATGAATGTCAACGGTATAACGTATAAAATAATTAGATGAATGTCATATGCATGTATGTTGAAGATTTACTATAAAATATTTTGTTGATAATAATTTTTGGTTTCGATTGTGTGATAATTGTTTATATCAACATTTTAAATCATACTCTATGATCCAACATTAAAATGAAAAAAACACTAAATAAATAAAATATTTTTCAAAATCCAATTGAAAAATAAATAAATTTATAAATAGATAATGACCTCCTCCTTCCATTCGTAATTTTTAGTAATTTTTAGAAAAATAACAATACACTAAAATATTTGAGACAAAATATATAGGGTTTACTTAAACCTTACAAAACTCAATCGTAGGCCCGGGGAGACACGACCCCGTTCTAAGATGTCACGTCAAAATAACTCTCCCCGGTCTACGGCGATCCACCCAATGAAAATCAAAACACAACTACAGAACAGACAGAAAGATGCGTGGGCTTACTGTAGAAATATTCCAGAATACGACAGCTATTAAACTCCCCTAACCTAAAGGGTGAATAGCAAGTCATATGCTTTCACTGAAAATTAAACCTCACCATACACAAAAGAAATTTATTTAAGCAAATGGAAGTAGTTGAACTCCATTATTTTACTTAATAATAATCAGACAGTAAGGTAACAAATCCTTCTCATGTTCCACTTAATGTCTGATGGCTACACTGTCAATTTCATTTGGCTTGCTAATAATTCATGAAAAGGACAATTTCTTTCTAGTAATTCTAACTGTAGCACTACCACTTTCAACCCACAAAATATTACCATCTCCTCAAGTCTGGTTGTGGCGTAACAGTAAAATCTCCAATACTGGTTGTAACTACAATTTCATGATTCTTGCGCTCCAAGGAGATAATTCGAGATGAAATCTGAGAGACTAGTTGGTGCACCAATAAATGCTTACACAGATAGATTAACCCATCAAGTTTGGTGTCTTGTTGGTTTTGAACAATTTGCTAAGTTCCTACTTTCTTGGTGTTCAGAGCTGCCACATCATCTGCTTCTAGTTCTTACGAAGTTCCATGCCGGCAACACTACAGTGTAGTAGAAGAACGGCAAATAGAAATGGGGTTGAACGGAAATAGTAATATATTTGTATCGCTTACCGAACTACCAACTATAACACGACCGCGCAACAAATTTGTTGTGTCCGGTGACATCAGACGATGATAAGTATCGCCTAGATGCTCTCTGTACTTCAACCTCATTATTCTCTCATTGTCTGGAGAGCTCAGAGTAAAGTGCAATGGCAGCCACTTTGAATGGCCTGCTTTTGCCGTTTTTGGTATTCGTGCTACTTTTAACTCATTCTGTTTATGGGAAGCATTCACGGCTCATTCGACACTACAAATTCAATGTGAGTCATACGTTCTTGCAACCATTTTCTTCATGCTATTAGATTCTAGCAGTATTTATTAACTGTATCTAGAGTTCTTGGAATGTTTAAATTTTTTATGTATATTTTTGTTTGTTTGCAGATAAAACTGAAGAATGTGACTCGTCTTTGCCATACAAAGAGCCTCATCACTGTGAATGGCCAGTTCCCTGGGCCTGCAATAGTTGCTCGCGAGGGTGATCGTGTAATTATCAAAGTAACAAATCACGTTACCAACAACATTTCGATTCATTGGTATGTTGAATAGGTGGCCAGCAAGTAGAATTCTTCTGCAAATATCCACTTCATTACTTAATCGATTCGTATTGAATATATAATTTTGTAACAAGTTAAATTCTTTTTTTTTTTTTTCAGGCATGGAATCCGCCAGCTGAGATCCGGTTGGGCAGATGGTCCTGCATATATAACCCAATGCCCCATTCAGAATGGAACGAGTTACAAGTACAAATTCACCATCACAGGCCAGAGAGGAACACTGTGGTGGCATGCCCACATTTCATGGCTGCGTTCCAGTTTGTATGGAGCCATTATAATCCTTCCCAAAAAGAATGCCTCTTACCCGTTTCCCAAGCCACACAAGGAAGTTCCCATTATTTTCGGTAACTTGCAGTGCTTAAATTTTTTCTCTATGATTACAATTCACATTGTGTATATGCACCCTAACTTAAAATACGAAAAAACAATGTTGGCGTGTGCAGGAGAATGGTGGAATGCAGACACGGAGACTGTCATCAACCAAGCAATGCAAAATGGGGGAGGCCCTAATGTATCCGATGCCTATACCATAAATGGCCTGCCTGGGCCCCTGTATAACTGCTCTGCTAAACGTAAATTCATTTACCCAATGAAAGCATCAATATCCATATGAAGTAACGGATTGATTTGATTTTGTAGTTAGTATTGGTTGTCAGTCATAGAAATCAATTATAGATGAAGTCATCAATTTATTTACTGTGTGGCAATACAATACAGATACATTCAAGCTGAAAGTCATCCCAGGAAAAACATACCTTCTGCGCATAATCAACGCTGCTCTGAATGATGAGCTCTTCTTTTCAATCGCCAACCACTCGGTGACCGTAGTGGAGACGGACGCTGTGTATGTAAAGCCCTTCCAAACAAATACCATTCTTATTTCACCCGGCCAGACCACCAACGTGCTGTTAACGACCAAATCGCAGCCACCCGCAGCCAGGTTTCTCATGTATGCCCGTCCTTACGTTACGGGCGGCGGCACTTTTGACAACTCAACAGTCGCTGGCATTTTAGAGTACGCTTTCCCTAACTCCACAGCTGGTAAGTTCCCGCTGATAAAACCCGTCCTTCCAGCCCTGAATGACACCTCCTTTGCCACCAACTTCAGTAAGAAGATGAGAAGCTTGACCCCTCCGCCAGTTCCTCAAACGGTAGACAGGCGATTCCTGTTCGCAATCGGGTTGGGACAAAACCCTTGCCCTGTAGGCCAAACATGCCAAGGCCCCAACGGCACCATGTTCGCAGCCTCCATCAACAACATCTCCTTCGTGATGCCCAAAACAGCTCTTCTTCAAGCCCACTTCTCTGGCCACTCCAAGGGAGTTTACAACCGCACCTTCCCCGACAACCCGCCCTTCCCTTTCAATTACACGGGCACGCCTCCCAATAACACACGCACTCTGAACGACACGAGGGTGAAGATCATTCCCTTCAACACGAGAGTAGAGCTCGTCCTGCAGGACACCAGCATGGTGGGCCCCGAGAGCCACCCGCTGCATCTCCATGGCTTCAATTTCTTCATCGTGGGGCAGGGCGTGGGCAACTACAATGCCTCCTCCGACCCATCTAAGTTCAATCTGGTGGATCCTCCAGAGAGAAATACAGTAGGGGTTCCGAGTGGTGGGTGGGTGGCTCTTCGCTTTAAAGCTGATAATCCAGGTATGCATGGAATTGTTCGATACATTATTATTATTTTTCTTCACTATAAATACATTTGACTGATATTGGGAGATTACAGGAGTGTGGTTCATGCACTGTCATTTGGAGGTCCACACGAGCTGGGGATTGAAGATGGCGTGGGTTGTTCTCAATGGAAACGGGAAATCTCAATCTCTTCCGCCGCCTCCCAAAGATCTTCCCCCCTGTTGATCGATGCTCTCAGGCTCCTCGATATTTATTTTTCCCTGCCCTCGGAGTAATAATCGGACATGTTTACAATCTCGGCTTGCCAGTTAAAAAGAGTGTATCTGTAACTTTGAAGTATTCCAGATTAGGGCAAACAAGCTTTTCTGTGTAAATCATTGGTTTTATTCTTTGAAGTCATTTGTATTAACTTCGTCAAAACAATATTTATTAATTTTAATACCATTGTTTTTTCTCTAATCTATTTTATATTGTGGAATACCTATATATCATATGAAAATTGTTTTTCACTACTTTCAGTAATGATTTATTCCATTGTCATAAACAAATTCAATTGGTGGAAATAATACTCACGGGATGCATCAATTTAAATACATTTAACAAATTAAAAAATATTTTAAGAAATAAATTTTGCTTAGATTAAATAAAATGTTTGTTGGCTATGGTGATTGTCATTTTTCAGGGAGAAAATAATATAATTTTGAAAGAAAATTACATTAAATTAAATAATACATTATGATATTCAATATTTGAAAAATAAAGTATTCTATATATTTTTAATAATATTTTTGATGAAATATATACAAATTATATTTTTATAATAAAACTGTATTTTTAAAAAGTTTGATTTTAAGATAAAACATTATCAACTATCCTAAATTCTCATTTAATGAAAGCACCCTTCTGAAAATGGCACCTAAATTTTTATGAGGAATTCTAATATCCAACTCCCATGATAAGTCAACATTCTTATATTAGAAGATTCTCATACATTGTCATAATTTATCACAACCAACTCACTAACTTGGGAACTCTATTTTGGCTCTATTATCCTCATTTTATGATGCATCATAACATGTATCATAAAGTTGGTCAAAATTTAAGTCTACTATGTAACTCCATATAATCATATGCTCTATCTATCCTTCAATTATTGAACTAATGTATTGACAATATCAATCTAGTTACAATACATCAATAGTTCAAAATTTCATAGGATAAAAACTAACAGAAGTATGGAGAAATTTTAGCAACATAAACCCTTACAAAATTACATCATACTACATCTTTATCCTAGACATCAATATATAGAAGATACAAATTGGAAAACAATAAACCATGGGAGAATACCCCATCAAAATGGTACCGAAATCCCAATGAGGAATTTCAATGTCAAACTCCCATGATGAGTCAACAAGCTAACATGGAAAGACTATCTTATATTGTCATATTTATCAAAATAAACTCACCAACTTTGGAACTCCATTTTAGGTTCATTATCCTCATTCAAAGATGCCTTACGATGTGTTAGGTCTCAAAAACAATACTTCACTTTCTATAACCCAATATCACTCACAAAGCCAGGTTTGTCATCATGCAAGTGAAATCATCTCATAAATAAAATTTCAATGGTGTAATGGCCTCAATCCTAAGAGAAAATATATTTAAAACCATACTTAGTAGTAGCAGGAAATTAGAGGATGATGATGAAAATCAAGGCTCCCTATTGGTGTCTCACCCACCTAGCAAAAATGGATTTCAAATCTTTCTTCCCTTGTTGCAATGTATGGTGAAGAGTATGAAAGGGTGTGTAATCAAATTGCAAGTCACGAGTTGGTCACAAATGCAAATCCTTTGACAAAAAAGAACTATTGTGTGTGGAAAGGCCATGTGGTATTTGAAGATGTAAAATTCTATGAATAGAGAATGGAGTAGATTGTTCTTGGAAGGAGAATCTTGGCTTCTTGTCTTCACCAGTCGAGCCTCAATATGTGAATGAAATGGGGTGTTAGGAATGAAGATGGCACTGGAAAATAATTGTAATCTTTGTGTATAAATTCCATGAGCCAAAGGAGTGGAATAAACCTTCAAACTACACAAATAAACCACAAAATCCTCAAAATATGCCAAATAGGCCAATATTATGAAATTGAAAAAATAAAAGGTATTTTGTGTTTCTCAAGCCTTTTGAATGTGATGGAACTATCATTTTGGATCTATGATGATCTGTTAATAGGGCTATGTATGGGATTTACCTTGATGTAAGAAGGAACATGCTCTCACATGGCTCTAGTAACATGTTGGAGAATGCCAACATCAGACAGCTCAAATTTGAAAACCTCCCACAAGTGAAACTATGAACACAATAGTATGTCTATCAATATAATATGAAGAATGTGTAAATACAATGATCAAACCTTGCATATAGACAAGGATGAGGATTTGAGAAGGTAGGAGTGAAACTCGTACTAACCTTTCTAATATGGGTCACTTTTGAGCTCACTTGACAAGTGGGTGAGCAAGTGGCAAGTGTACATGAAATAAGTGTCTCAAGCAATGAGGACAAATGTATCAAATATATGAAGTAAAACAAATATAAAAGAAACCTAACTAAACTTATGCTAGGTGTAAATAGGTCAATCCTAGAAAGGTGACTTGATAACTAGGTATCTTAAGTGTAACTTATGGAGTAATATATGCACTAATGGTGATTCCTGACTACTAGGACATGTTAGATACTCATGTAAAATTTTCTCAAAAATTTGAGTAAAGGAGAAAAACACAATGGGAAATAATAACCCCTCTCCGAAAGAGAAATGGTGCAATGAAATAAAATGGAATGTACAAGTAAAGAAGATATAAGAAGGACTCATGATGAACCCCAAAGGACTACTTCTATCACAAAGTACATTGGATGCTCCCCTCATAGGAGAGAAAGAGAGAAGGTCATGTGACACATAGGTAGTTGATTTAAAGGATGCTACAAAGACTTTAGTTTTGGAATTCCTTGATAGAATTGTGACCAAGTTTGGTGGCTCTTCCACCACCATCTCTGATAATGCCAAATATTTTGTTGGTACACAAATTAGTGATTTGGTATTTAGGCATGGTATATACTTGAAAAACTCATCAAATTATTTCCCTTAGGGTAATGCCTAGCTGTTTCTTCAAACAAAAGCTTCATTAGGATAATTAAAAGGATTATTGAGGATACGTAGAGGTTTTGGCATGCCAAAATAAATATTTCCCTTTGGTATGATAAAATCTCTCCCAAGAGTGCTATTGGAAATTCCCCTTTCATGCTAGTTTATGGAAGAGAAGTAAGCATACAATTATCATCGGAGTTGACTTCTCTTGAGTTTGCACAACAACTATAACTAGTAGAAAATTTTGTCATGATGGTGAGGCTAGCTAAGATAATGGAGTTAGAAGAGACTAGAAACAAGGCTATGCAAACCCTAAAGACTCAGAAAGCATAGGTCAAGAGAATTTTGGACAAGAAAGTTATTCACGAAGTGTTCCAAGAAGGAGAATTTGTGCTGAAATGGGATACAGATAGAGCCAAAGTAGGAAGGAATACCAAATTTGATCCAATTGGAGTGGCCTATATGCCATCACCAATTGTAAGGAGGCCAATGCATTCCATCTCTCCAAGATAGGTGGTGAGGAATTTTCAATTCAAGTTAATGGAATTCATCTCAAACCTTATTTCTATGGGGTTTTGAGAAGTCATGTACATATTAGCTTCGTTGTTTTTTACTAAGAAGTGTTGCTACACACTCTACATTATCTTTATAGGAACACATGATCTAGGTGTTTGATTTTTCTCCAAGTGCAAGCCTGCACATGTTTTTTCATGTTTCTTTTTTAAGCAAGCCAATTGTTGCAAGATACCCTTATGAATCTATTCCCAATAGACTAATGAGGCCCCTAGATTCCATCATTAGTCACAAATAATCCCACAAAAATTTCCAAAATATTGTCTCTTTGTACATCCCATTTCATTTTCCATCAATTATAATCGATTCGAGAAATCTTAATGGTTTCATAATGCTCAAATATACTTCTGGAAGTTGTATTATCCGTTTTCCAAGATTCATTCAAACACCCATTTGAAAAATCCTCAAAAAGTGGCTAATCCTCCTCCTTTTGGTCCTAGCAGAGTTTCAGATCTCAAAAGGACATTTGGACCAAGTCCAAATGTCCATTTTTTCTCTTGATCCCCACTTCTTTTTTGGTCCCATTAGAATTTTAAGTCCTAAAAGTTCTTGTTGCCCCGAGTTCCTATCACCTTGGGCATGTCAGAGTTTTGAGTCCCAAAAGGATGTTTGGACAAAGTCCAAATATCTGTTTCTATTCTTGATCTTTGCTTCCTCCTTACGCTATCGAGACTTTAGGTCCCAAAGGAATTTTTGGACCAAATTCCAAAAGTTCATTTTCCACTCCCCATTCCCATTCTCATCACCTTTAGTCCTTTTGGGACTTCGAACCTCATGTGGAATTTTGGACAAGCCTGATAAATTTTCATAGAATCACCATTAATATTGTAGTGACTTCCCCAACTACCATATTTGATTCTTGGAGCTATAAGAATGATTTTAAATAGATTTTATATTAACTCCAAGTAGAAAAAGTGGCACCCATGCTTCATTTATTGTTTGGAGATCACTTTTTTGTCAAAGGACCATCCCTAGTTATGATTTTGCTATAGATTTTGTGGGTTTTCTGATATTTATTCATGGATTCGTCATTTTGGAAGCATTGTTATAATTTTAGACACATTTTGGAGGACTTTCAACTTTGAATTTGGATGGACACATGTCTACACCTGATTTGCAAGGGTTTTGGTTAGGGTTTCTTGCCTAGTCACATGCCCTATCTCTCTCCTATGACTTGCAAATGATATAAGGCACTTTTGTGGTCATTGTAAAGGTTCTTCCTAAGATTTTATCTTACAAACTTATTCTACTTTTTCATTTTGAAACTATAACATTGGATTTATGGGTGTTTTAATAAAATCACTATTTTTACCTCTTCTCAGTGCATGTATCTTGTGTAAGATTCGATACCTATATACATGCATGGACTCTCATTATTTTTACAAGTTGTATGAGCATTATAATTTTTATAAGTGTTAATTGTGGGTAATCTACATCCATTTTAATATCTTTGGGACCCTAGCCTTCATGCTCTCTTATAAATCTAGTGAAATAGAGAACTATGTGAGCTTCTTCAGTGGTTTTGTTGAAATTTTATGAAATCATAGGAAGGAAGAAACATATTAAATCTTGGTGCATCACCATATTTCCAACTTTTAGAATTCTCCTCTCCCTTTTCCTCTTATAGTTTGATAGATTAGGATTAGTGTAGAGTTATCCAGTGTTGGGTTAGATCAATATTGTTGCATCTAGTTTTAAGAGGAAGTCGACCTTCAAAAATTTGGCCTCACTTTCAAGGTCCCACACCTTGAGGTCATTTATATTGTGTCATTAGAATATTTAACCACATGTTCAACAGGGTGCAATTCCATGTGACAACAATTACTAAAACATATCCAACTCGATAAAAATCCATAATCATGAGCTTCCAATGCCCAACATAGATCACATCAAGACAATATCCATGGATTCCAATCTCACACATCTATAAAATAAATTTAACTCACAAAAATTCATTGCAGCCCCATAAGCCTTCCAACAACCTTCAATTCCTTCTAAAAAATTCAAGCAATCTTTCAACGCTAAGAAATAAAAAAGAAGGAATACCCAAAACCTAGTTCACCTTCAACTTTGATATCGAATGATGAGAAATAAATAGGTTCAATACCAATTGTTCAAAAATTTAATCTCTATCCAAATATAAATTCCATGGATGAGATTCAAGGCTTGGACTACATCAACATGAAAATCTAAAACTTATATGCAAATCTGAAAGTTAAAGTTTCCTTAATATGGAATTACCATGCTAATATCCATCTTCTTTATAATTCCAAAAATTAGCCAACATAATATGGTTTATTAATGTTGGAAGCTTGTAACTATAGAATATTGTGTGCTCATATGATTGTATGGAAAGTTGGCATTGGTCTGTTGTTACATTTTGTTACTAGGTCAATCTCTGGCTAACCTAGTAAATAGTTGAAGCTGTAACATGGTTTAATTTGTGTTGCGGATATATGAGCAACTTATCTTAGGTCCAAGCTGAAATGATATAGCATGCTACTCAAATGAATTTTATTTTGGAGAAGTTTTGTACTAACTTGGAGCCGATAGTTAGCCTTTTTGGTGGATAAAGATTGCATCTAATTAGGCCGACCTAATTAATGCTTGTGGATGTATTAGATATGTATTGGATAGTTTTGAAGTTAGAATGTGTGGTACAAAATGAAAAGTGTGATTCGAATGCGAAGAATAGTGAAAATTTGAAGTGAAGTGTGTGAAACTAGTGAAGTGTATTAAGTCTATTTATTGAGCATCAAAGAACTGAATCAACACTTGTCAGACCTGTACACTCTTACCGGTTCATATTTTGGTTGTAAGCCATTTTGTCACTCTAATATTTTGTAGGTAGTGACCCTCCATGTTTGGATAGTGAGTACTCTTTGTAACCAATGAGCTTTTGTATCTAGTAGTGAGCCTTTCTTATCTAGCAGTGGGCCTCTTTTGTATCTAGTTTTGGAACTACTATATATAGTGAGCTAATCCTTACCATGGTTTTTTCCTCATTGGATTTTCCACATAAAATTTTGGTGTTCATGTGTTGTGTGGTTTCATATTCTGTTATTTCTCTTGATCATCTCTTATGTTATATTCTTTAGAGTAATTGGATGATGTTTGTTCAATACGTTAAAGGAGATAGTGATTCACCCCCTCTTAGTATCTCAAATATTCAATAATTAGTATTAGATCCTTGGTTCCTCTGAGGAAGCCTAACAACTTGAGGAAGATCCTGTAGATTGAACAAATGAATAAAGAAGAGCTTCAGGCTACTCTTGAAGATCTTGATAAGGTAGAAAATGAAAATAGATATCTAAAAGAAAATCTTGATGAGGCAAATGAATGCATTTGGAAATTGAAAGAGAAATTGAAGAAATTCAAAGAAATAAATAGAGAAGTGAGTGAGAAATTGAAACAAGCAAATGAAGAGATCACCAAATTGAAGGTGCAATTAGAAGAAAAGAAGAGAATTGAAGAGTGTCTGAATATAATGGTGCAAAGTAAGTCTGATGTATGCTCAAGGCTTGAACAAGAAGTGATGAACCAGAAAGAAGATCTGGAGAAAGAAAATGTTTGTGAAGATAATTTCAAGACAAGCTCCACCAAGCTTGATGAATTGATAGTAGGACAAATACCTTCTAAAGATAAAGGTGGCTTTGGAAATGAAGCCAGTGAAAACTCTAAGAATGTGTAGAACTCAAATCCAGTGGACAATCAAAAGATTCAAGATAAAGGGAAGTAGAAAAGAAATCCAAGAAGAAGACCACCTATCAAACAACCAAATGATCAAAGGTACCCATCTTTCAATGGTGTTTTCTTTTCATGTAATAAATTTGGTCACAAGGCAACTGAGTGTAGGAGTAGGATGAATAAGTTTTTTGGTCTCTTCTCTAGACAATGTTATGCATGCAAGAAAGTTGGACATAGAGCTAGTGAATGCAAAACTCAAATATAGAATTCATTTAATGGAGCTAGAATGAATAAATCCTTTGTTGGCTATTTTCTATACCTGTAACAAGTTTGGACACAAAGTGAATCAGTGCATTTCCGTGGTTAATAGAAGTAAAGAAAAAAAGAGAAATGTTGTCTGCTACAATTGTAACAAACCAGGACATATCTCAAGAGTAAATGCAAAAGTAAAAAGGGAAAGTAGTCTGCTCCAGTAAAGGAGAATGAACTTGTGAAGAAGATTGAAAAGATGAGTTCAAGCAAGAAATGAAAAAAATATGGAAGAATAAAGAAGAACCAAAGATGACATATGTGTTTGTGCTCTCATCCGGTGCAAACAATTCCTTCGAGAATTAGACCTAGCATGGTCTTAGGGGGAGCTTTAATAGAAAATTGTTTGAACCCCTTGGAGATATGACTTGTCAGATGTTGGCTTGTGGATATGTTGTAAGGAATGAATGTGCAGAGGTTATGCAAAAGAAACCGGAAGAAAAAGTGCAAGCATGTTCATTTGTGGAAAAAATTAGGGTTTCTCAGTGTAGTGAAGAAAGTTTTTATCTGCTTTTTGTACCCTATTGCATTTAATTTGAATTAGGGCAGCACAATTATGTATAAATAAAATATCATAAGTCATTTTTTGATCACCTATGCATTTGAAAAACTCGAAGAACAATTGGGAGCAATCTTGAAGCGATCCTAAAGTGATTTGGAGAAATTATGAGGTAATTGTGAATAATTAAGAACAAGTGATGAAAGTTTTCTTTTGTGGTTACAAAAATAAAGGTAAGAGAAGAATTTTTGTTGTGCAATGAATAATTCTAAAAATTTAAGTACGAAGATGGAATATATTAATAGGGGATCGAGTGCCAATATTCTATTAAGGCTGAAGGGAGTGGAATTGGAAGAATTTGATTATCGAAAAATAAAGGAAATGGAACTAGGGCTAAAGATAACTGACTTTCAAAACATAAAAACCCTAGGCATGGATTTATGGGGAGAATTTCCTTGGTTTACAAACAAATAATTCCTCTGGCTCCTATTAAATAAATTCAAGGATGACAACATTACCTTGGACAAATCCTACCCTATCACGAAGGAGGCAATTGAATTGTGCAGTGTTGATGACCTCCCCGAAAATAAAATAATGAAGTACAAAGAGGTGGGGGAATTAACTAGAATAAAAAAAGAACCCTGAGCCTTGCTAATAAATACTATTGTTGACCCTACCATGAGGTATGTTGTGTATGGTATTTCTTACAAAATCTATTTTAGAAATTGTGAAGGTTCCACTTCGGCTATTGTTGTATATCTCACACACAAAATGGTGAAGGAAAATAAGCAGTTTGATCTGTGTAGGTTAATTTTTGAAAATCTAACTAAGAATGTACAAATTTCCTTAGTCGAGGGTTATCCTTTCTAGTTTGGGTCTTTGCTTATATGTTTGGTATTTTACTGTTTTGAGTTTGCTACCGAGAAAAGAAAATGTGAAGGTATTTGGAAGGTATGGTGGACAATGCAAGTGCTTGCAAAGTGTTTTTCTTATTCTTGCAAAAGGATTTGTGCTTCGGTGTGTCTATGTCTAGACAATTTGAGGAGGGTTCATCCTCCGGTACAAAGGAATTGGATGTTGTTATTGGTGATTCCCCTCTAGAATCTAAAAAGAGGAAAATTATCACAGAAGATATCATCACCATTCTAGAAGAAAAGGAGAATGAAGAAGAGTCCCTGCTTGGATCTAAATCTTCTAATCTAGATGATATTCAAATATTGTTGGATAAAGGTGAGATGAAGAATATTGGTGAATTATGGAGTGTGTGCTCTCTAGTGGATAGAATTAAAATCAATGATGCTTTGATTGAGTATCTACTCAAGAAAGGTATTGATATTTCAAGTCTTTCTAATTCATTACCATATAATCTAGTTGAAGGTGTTGAAGAGAGAATGTTGTTGGAAGGTCTGGAAGGACATAAGTTTGAAGCTATGGTTGAAAAAAGGTGTCTGAAGGTTAAGCAAAAGTTATCCTAACACATTAATGAGACAAGGAAATGGATTAAAGAAATGTTGGACATCTACAAGTAGTATCTCTGATGGCCTATTGTAGTTGAAAATTTTAGAAGCAAAATTGAAGCCATTGAATCTGAAATGAATAGTATTGGAAAGAGTTTTGATTTCTTTAAAGACAAAGAATAAGAGTTGGAGAATTGAAATTGGAGTTGTTGACCATTCAAAGACAAAGGGAAGATGTGGTGAGAGCTTTCTAGCTTGTTAAATAAATTGTTGAGATTCGGTTAGATAATCTCTCTGGAATACTCCTTGATGTAGAAGATTTTGAATGACAGTGCTTATTTATGAATTGGTCATCCTCATTCACGTTGTTAGCTTTGTTTGACAACATGTGTACCAGAATGGATTATGTTGTGTTAGCTTGGAAGCAGATTCCTCCAATTGTTAGAGAGAGATGTACAAGAAAGTGTTTCAAGTGAAAAGTGTTATTTTTACTTGAGTTTCTGAGTGTTTAAATTTTTGGCTATTTCCTTTGATGAAAAAGGAGGACAAAAATGAAAAATATGAAAAAAAAAAAAAAAAAGAATAATTGAATTGTTGGACAAAGGGGGAGTTTTGAAAGTTTTAAGTTTTGAAAGTTGTGATTTTTGAGTTTTGGAAGTGTTGGAGTTTTGGAACTTTGAGAATGCAATGTCACCATGTATATACATTTACATCCTATTTTGGTCACCCTTTGCCATTGATGTCAAAGGGGGAGAGATTTGGAGAAATTGTCAAGGGAGTTTGGAGAGATTGTCATATAGATGAAATGAAAAGAATGAAGAATTGTGTGAAGACTTATGCATTATTTTGGCACATGTTGCCATCAATGACAAAAGGGGGAGATTTTTGGAAGAATGAAGAAGATTAGACTTTGTGTTGTCATTGATTTCACCATGTTGGTTAAGGTGTCAGTTTGATCTGGTACTCTAAACCAGTATGAAGAACAAGTTTACATCCTCCGGTATTTTTGGTTCGCATTTCCCCTCCAATGATCATTGTTATTTGTGGTTTTGGGAAATGGTTTATGAATGTTGGAAGCTTGTAAGTATAGAATCTTGTGTGCTCATATGATGGTATGGTGAGTTGGCATTGGTATGGTGTTACATTTTATTATTAGGTCTATCTCTAGCTGACCTAATAAATAGTTGAAGTTGTAATGGTTTAATTTGTGTTGTGGATATATGAGTGACCTATGTTAGGTCCAAGTTGACATGATATAGCATGCTACTCAGATGAATTGTTTTTGGAAAAAAATTATACTAACTTGGAGCCGATGGTTAGCCTTTTTGGTGGATAAAGATTTCATCTAATTAGGCCGACCTAATTGATGCTTGCAAATGTATCAAATATATATATATTGGATAGTTTTAAAGTTAGAATGTGTGGTACAAAATGTGAAGTGTGATTCAAATGCAAAGAATAGCGTGAATGTGAAGCAAAGTGTGTGAAACTGATGAAGTGTATTAAGTATGTTTATTGAGCATCAACGGAACTAAATCAACACTTGTTAGGTGCACTCTTACTAGTTCATATTCTAGCTATAAGACATTTTGTTACTGTAATTTCTTTTGTAGGCAGTGAGCCTCCATGTTTGGACAACGAGTCCTCTGTGTAAGCAGTGAGCTTTTGTATCTAGCAGTGAGCCTGTCTTATCTGGAAGAGAGCCTCTTTTTGTATTTGGTTTTGGAACTACTATATACAGTGAGCTAATCCTCACCATGGTTTTTCCCTCATTGGGTTTTCCACGTAAAATTTTGGTATGTGTTGTGTGGTTTCATACTCTATTATTGCTCTTGCTCATCTTTTCTATTAAATGATTTATAGTAATTGGATGATGTTTGTTCAATAAGTTAAAGGAGATACTGATTCACCCTCCCCCCTCTCAGTATCTCGGATATTCAACAGTAAATGTCCATCTTGAGCAAAAAATGAGACATGGAATTGTGATTTCACCCAGCTTGAATTTGAATTATTAAAATACTGTCAAGAAATAATTAAAAATTAAGTCCTAGGACTTAAAAGGGAGTCATTCGCCCTTGGGTGAATGGGTCCTAGGACCTAAGTCCATGACACTCAATTTACAAGGTGATTTAATTAACATTGGAATTTTTTAATATAGGCTTCCCTTTCAAAAAATGGAAATAATAAGTCTTTATAATGCATAATTTGGCCAATTAGAGGCTTAATTAAGTCCAATTAACTAAGGGGATGCAAACATAGTGTGAAATTTTAAAGGTGTACGATTTTCTACATTACACTCTCTATGAGGCATGATTGACAAAATAGTCCATGGATTTAGCATAATGGAGCTTGTTGATTCATGAGTTCTTGAGAATTTTTACATGGCCACCTAACATAACACAACTTTCTTTCCAGTGGAGCCATGTGTCCCATGAGTTATTTGGTATAATACAACATGCTAATTTTTATGAGAGCACCATTTTTTCTAACATCACATTCGATGGATGACATTTGGTATTTGAGAAAAATTTAATACTAAGGCCTCTTTAACTTATTGAATTGAATCCCTTTTAGTGTACTAACCTTGTGTTTATGTTTTATTTTTATCATGTTTACATTGTGTTGATTATGTGTTTGCTTTGTGTCTTTGGTTTATTTACTTTATGTATGGTATTGTTCTTGCCTTGTGTCTTTCATATGTTTTCTTCATGTACTATCTTATGTTTTCTTTGTGTCTTCATTATCTTTTATTATGTCATTGTTATGTACGATTCATGTTTTTCATTTTGTATTGCATCTCACATATGTGTGTTCTCTTATCCTTACATTTTTTTTATTAAGTACCTTCAACTTGGGGGATAGTGCATCCCCTAGACTTGGTGTTCTATTGCTTTAATGTTGGATGATCGAACCCTTCTTGGATTATCCATACCTTAGTGTGATCTAAGAGTAAGTTCATACTCTCACTAAAGTGGGGGCTAAATGTAATGTCAAAAATTGTCACCCTTGACAATTTCACACTAGGTTTAGCTCCCCCTTATGTGCTTGGACCTAATTATGCATTTAATCTACCTATTTTATAAATACCTTTGGAAAATAAAAACATGGGATTAAAAATAAACATTTAATATTTAATACCAATGTTTAAGGCTCCAAAAAGAATGGTTCTAGAATAGGGTGCCCAACACCCTTTTCCAACCTATTTTTGCTAAATTTTAAATATGTTAGTGTTAAAATTTTAATATTTAAAAATATTAAATCATTTGTTGAGTGTTGGTATTTGATTTTTGAAAAATTAAATAATTTCATATAAATACAAGTCAATTTTATCATTTTAATTCTAAGAAGAGATAGCAATTTTGGAGAGAAAATTGAAGATCCTAAAATTAGTCAAGAAAAAATTAGCAACATTATTAAAACACTTTCATCAATCAAGATCATGTTTGTAAGATATTAGGAATAAGGAAGCAATTATGTGCAAGGAGCTATTATGATCAATCATGTCAAATTATGAATTAGTATCAATTGATTTATCCTCTACATGCTAGCTACAAAAATATATTATGTTTTTTGAACTAACCTTTTGTAGGTCTATCAAGCAATCAAGACATCCATCAATTAATATTTGTGGGAGATTTTGGTGTGGCATCACTTCAAGGATTTCACAACAAGGTAACATTATCACTTATTATTTATCATTTCAATCAATTTTATCATTTTGGCCTCTACTCGACTTAGAGTATTCCCTCTTGATCATCATCATTCATTGTATGTGGAGGTAGAAATTCCAAAATGGGGTTTTACTTAGGCAATCCCTTATACAACATAACCTTTCCCCCTCTTTTCATGTATGTAGGTCAGATCCAAATTTTTTGACAATGGACAATCATAGAAAATATAGAGCATAATACAATAAACATCTCAAAGCTTTTAGATCCAAAAAAGAAGCATCTCAGTATAGGGCACCCAATGCCCCTAGCCCTACAATTTAGCCTCAAATTTCAGTCAGAGGTTCCTCTTTGTATATCATTATTAGATCTTCCTTTATTCTATTACTTTCAATTTCCCTATATGTAATAAATTATATTTTCATATCTAAGGTTATATGTCAAATATTATTTTTAAAAATCAGATTTATCATCCTCACAACTCAAAAAGCACACAAAACATAGGATATTGTCTCTCCCTTGTGGTAAAAAGCTAATCATCAACCCTAATTGCTTTTGTGTCTAAATGTGGAGTCAAGTGGAAAGAATCAATTCCTATTTGGATCTAGGATCACTTTTCCTACTTCACACCCAAACCAATATAACATTATGAACCCATATCCTAACGAGAAAAGACCAAAAATTGTGATTAAATTAAGATCAAGACCATGAATCCCTATAATGATGATAAGGATGGTCTTGTTGACCAACCTTAGTATGATCCATATGATGATAGTGAGAGTATTTTGGACCACCTTGAAGCCATTTTCAATAGAAAAAATTCTATAAGCTTCCACCAATCAGCTATCCTTAATCAAATGTCTTTTACCCAAGCAATGACTAACATAAAATATCTTATTACACATCCTCACTTAGTCACCGGTTCTCCTTATTCTACCTTTGACAAGGGAAATATATTCCATCCCCCATCCATGTCTCATTCTTATCCCTCACCTACATGCACCCTCCATCCAACATGCATACCCCCATCTCTAACCTTGTATAACACTCCCATTACCCCGTATCCTCAAATATATCATTTTAGTCCCCAAATATATAGTTGTAACCCTAAACCTAATCCTAATTCTCCAAGCCATAATCCTAATTCCTCATCTATCAAAATCCTCCATCTAAGCCTAAACTATTTACTCCTAAATATTTCCAAGGACTATTTTCAAATAAGGCTAAATCCCCACCCCCAAACAAAGATGGTAAATCTTCCCAGGCCATGCATATATCTCCATCCCCTCTAGATCAAGGAAAATACTCATCCCCAAAACCTCATTAATATCTCATCTCTCTACCTACATAATTTGAAGAGTATATCCAACATTATTTCTCCATCAAACCATCCAAACATGCCAACAATTAGGTCCATATCATGCCCATATATACCTTAGCTTAAATCAATATCATGCCCATGATAAAATAACCTTAGACCAAAAACCATCATGCACTTCATAAAAAAAAATTGAAGTCCATGATAATCCAATAATTGATCAAGATCCTATGTTTGATCATGATATTTATTATAATCCAATATTTCATTTTTTGTAAGTATGAATGTGTTTGGTGGTGTTGTCATTAATGTTGTCATTGATGTCAACATAGTTCAAAGTGATTGTAGGTGCTACTTGTATAGTTGAGATACTACATAAGTGTTGAGAGTACATGGAGCTATATTCATGGTGGTGTATTTGCACTAATGTCAAGTGCTTTTGAGAAAATTAATAAATAATGAAGACAGTGTTGTGTGTGTGTTCTAAGTGTGCTCCAATAATGTGCTCTATATTTCTTCTATATTGATCCTATGTCTGTGTCGATCTATAGTATTTTTTATGGGCTTCAATGGATAATATATATTGAGTTTTAGCTTCTAAGTTGATGGAGAGTGAAAGATGTGTTCACTAGTGTGTGAACCAGTTTAGCATAACTGTTTGTCTGTGGACTAGGAGAGATGTCTCTGCTTCACAGTATTTTAGTGGTTTTTCTCAGATCTTGTGGATCTGAAAGAAGGTCACTATTGATGTTCTCTATGTTTTGGAAAATATGCTTGTGGTTTGGTGCTCTCGAAGGCTTGCTCCAGAGCTACTATGTGTGTCTACACGGTCTAGTTGGATTGTTAAAGAGTGTTCAATGTATAAATATTGTTGCAGTTGCTACAGATGTATCTAAAGATTTCTAAGAGGTGTTCTAGTGTCTAGTGAGGTGTGTTATGTGATCCACGTGTCATCATCTTGTTGTGGATATGCGTACTTCAGATTTAATTGGTGTTTTCATTAGGTTTGTTTGACTTGGTGTTTACACGTTACATGGAGAATAAAAATTGATTAAGGAAGCATGTGATTGATCCAAGATGTTGTTTGGGTCCTAATTAAGTATGTAATTGATTCACTCACATCTTTATCCACTGCGGGAATTTTGAGTCACCGACCTAATTTGAATTCATTAAATAAAGGATGTGTAGCTAACCTTGGAGAAAGTTTTCAAGATTGCAGATGGTATAAATACAAGTCAAGATGTTGCAAATTGGAATCATGAGTGTGAAGTGTGTGAAACAAGTGTGAAAAGTAGAGTATGCGAAAGTAAATCTAGGTAGAAGTACTTTGATGTGTTAGACTCTTGAAAGCAATGAGTTGATGGTGTTTGCAATCCTTTGATCAGGCTGCGAGTGTGTGGAAACTATTGTGGTGGATTCTCTATTGTCTTTCTTTGATTTTATGTAGTGAACCTCCTTCTAGATAGTGAGTCCTATCTGTAGGAAATGAGCCTTTTTATCTAGACAATGAGTTCTTTCTAGGTAGTGAGCCCTCTAGCAGTGAACCTCTATATCCAGTTTTTGCATTATTATTATATTGTGAATTAATCCTCACTATGGATTTTCCCTCGTTGGGTTTTCGATGTAAATATGGTGTCTCTGGTGTTTGCTTTATGTTATCTACATTTCATGTTTATACTTAATAACAAATTAAAGTTAAAGTGGAATTGATTAAGGTCAGAAATAAAAGTAATATGGTACAACTGATTCACCCCCCCTCTCAGTTGTCTTGTGCATTTCAACAATTGGTATCAAAGATTTGGTTTCTTAGAGAAGAGATTAACCACTCAAGGTAGATCAGAAGGTGCACAAGTTGAAAATCCCTATATTTGATGGAGCTAACTATAGTGATTGGAAAGTGTAGATGAGAGGTTACTTGATCTCTCTTGGTTTCAAGACTTAGAAAGATGTTGAGACAAAATATGTTGAACTGGCTAGTGGTCCTTCTTCCACAAATAATATTTCTTCCTATGAGGAGAATGGAAAAGCAAGGTATACTATCGTCAGTGCTTTATCTAAAATTGAATAGACAAAAGTTATTTCTTTAGGCATTGCTTATGAAGTATGGGAAAAGTTGAAAGATATTTATGAAGGAAATGATAGAGTCAAATTATCAAGGAAGCTAACAACAAAATATAGATTTGAGAACTTGATAATGGAAGAAGGTGAAGACACTGCAAGGTACTATCAGAGAGTTGAACTTACAGAAAATGAAATAAAAAATCAAGGTGGTACCATGGTAGATGAAGATGTAATCGGTAAAATTTTGATGACCCTACTGAAGAATTACAGTGACAAGGTCTCTGCTATTGAAGAATTGTATGAACCAACGATATTTACTAAAGAACAACTATTTGGTACCTTGACTACATTTGAGATGAGGAAGTTTGGAAGAGAAAAGGAAAAAGCTAAAACAACCTTCATAGCGACTAATATAGAATATGATTTGGATAGTGATGGTTTAGAAGATTTGGAAGCAAACTTTACAAGGAAATTGAAGAAAGGTACTGGTAAGTACAAAGCTATGTTACCTTTTGAATGTTTTATTTGTGGAAATATTGGTCAGTATGCTTCAAGATGTCCAAATAGAGCTGCACACAAGAAGAAAAAGATACTAATAAAGACAAAAAGGACAAAAAGTTCAAGAAATTGTATTATGTTAGAGAAGATGCTAGAATTTTTGATGATGACTCTAATTTTGAGGATGATAAAGATGAATTCTTGTTTCTATCCTTGGAGAATAAATTTGTGTGTACTAACCATGGAATATGTGCAAAGGAATCTGGTCTAAAGAACAAGAAGGATGAGATGGAAGGTACTTTGGTTACTGTCTTTCATGCTAAACAGGATGAAGACTATTGGATAATTGATAGTGGATGTTCAAATCATATGACCAGAGATAAAAGTAAGTTCACTAAACTTGAAAAGTGTGATGGAGGATTAATTATGTTTGGATATGATTCTAGTGCTAAGATTGTTGGAAAAGGAACAATTAGTCTTGATGGAAAATATTGTATTGATGTTGTCTATTATGTTAAGGGCTTAAGGCATAATCTTTTGAGTGATGGAAAAATGTGTAGCAAAGGATTTAAGCTTGTGTTTTAGGATAAAACCTATGAGATCATAAAAGGGTCTGCAATTGTGGCAGTTGTAGGAAGAACTTATGGTCCAAACATCTATCATCTTAAGAGTGGTGATGGTCAATGCTTTGTTTCTCAAGTTAATGAAAGTTGGCTATGGCACCGGAGGATGGTACATGCAAACTTTGAAAATTTGATTAGGATCAGTTCAAGAGAGGTTGTTAGGGATTTGCCTAGAATTACAAAGCCTACCAATTTTGTTTGTAGAAGTTGTTAGTTGGGAAAACAAACAAGATGCGGTTTTAAAGGAAAAGAACAATGATCTACTTAAATATTGGAATTGATCCATACAGACCTCTATGGTCCCACAAGAATAGGAAGCCTTAATGGTGATAGGTATTTTATGCTTTTGATTGATGATTACTCTAGAATGACATGGATTACATTTCTTAGGGAGAATGATCAAGCTCTAGATTCAAAGTGTTTAAAGCAAGAGTAGAGAATGAAGTAAACTTGAGAAACAATTTTTTAAGATCTAATAGAGGTGGAGAATTCACTTTTGGTGAGTTTAATGCATTTTTTGAAGAGCATGGTATAAAGAGACATTACTCTACTCATAGAACTCCTCAATAGAATGGAGTTATGGAAAGAAATAACTGAATTGTTCAAGAAGCTACAAGGACTATGCTGAAAGAGGATTTTTTTTTTGATATATATTAGAGAGAAGCAATCCACACTACTGCTTACATTCTTAATAGAGTTCACATTAGAGGTAAAAACACAAAGACTCTTTATGAACTATGGACTGGTGAAATTTCTACTGTTAAGTACTTTAAGGTGTTTGGAAGTAGATGCTATATTAAAACAGATGATGAGAACCTTGGGAAGTTTGATGCAAGATGTGATGAAGGTATTTTTATTGGATATTCAACTAACATCAAAGCATATAGATGCTTCAATAAAAGACTAAGGCAAATAGTTGAAAGTGCAAATATAAAATTTGATGAAGCTATGCATAGACCAATTGAAATAAGTGAGGTTGAACCAGATGATCCTATCTATAGAAAAATACAAGAAGAGGAAAAGGAAGAGAAAGAACAAAGTGAAGAAGAGGAGATTCCAGAACCTGCTCCTAAGACTCCTAAATATGTATAGAAGAATCATCTAGAGGAACAGATAATTGGAGATATAAGTGAAGGTGTAAAGACAAGAAGTAAAGTGGTTGAGGTAAATTTGTGTTTATTTTCTAAGATAGAACCTAAGACTATGAGTGAGGCATGCAAAGATGAGAGTTGGGTTAGAGAAATGAAAGAGGAATTGTAGCAAATAGAGAAGAATCAGACATGGGAACTGGTTCCTAGACTAGTAAACAATAATGTAATTAGTACAGAATGGGTGTTCAAGAATAAGTTGAATGAAGATGGTGAATTAGTAAGAAAAATACACAAGAATTGTATGCAAAGGTTATTCACAGGTTGAAGGAATAGAATTTGAAGAGACATTTTCCCCAGTGGCAAGAATGGAGGCCATTTAGATGTTTTTGGAATTTTTTGCTCATAAAGATTTCAAAGTGTACCAGATGGATGTTAAGTCTACATTCTTGAATGGGGAATTGGAAGAAGAGGTGTACATGGAACAACCAAAAGAATTTCAGTTATCAGACAAATCAGACATGGTCTGGAAGTTGAAAAAGGAACTATATGGACTTAAATAGGTTCCCAGAGAATGGTATGCAAGGTTGGACATATATTTGACATAGCAAGGGTTCAACAAAGGCTCCAAAGAAAAAAATCTCTATTTCAAAGTTGAAAGAAAAAAAAATTTGATAGTTGTGGTGTATGTTGATGATATTATCTTTGGAGGAAATGAAGGTATGTGCAAGAAATTTGTAGAGGATATGCAAAAAGAGTTTGAGATGCCTATGATTAGTGAGTTGAATTTCTTCCTTGGACTTCAAGTCAATCAAAATGATAAGGGTATACTCATTTCACAATCTAAGTATGTTAAAGAATTACTAAAGAAGTTTGGAATGGATGATTGCAAACTGGTCTATACCCCTATGGTAATGGGATGCAAACCGAGTAAGGATGATGATTCTTCTAAAGTTGATTAGAGAATGTACAAATATATGATTGATGGACTACTATATCTTACTACTACTAGACTAGATACCATGCATGCAATATGTTTGGCTTCCAGATTTCAATCAAAACCTAAAGAGACATGTTACAACAGTGAAGAGGATATTCAAATATCTAAAGGGGACTTTGGATTATGGTCAATGGTATCCCAAGGATACTAATTTCCCCTTGAATGCCTACACTAATGTAGATTGGGTTTGTTTTGTAGATGGCTGGAAAAGTACAAGTGGTGGTGCATTCTTTCTTGGAGGAATGTGTCTCATGGTTAAGCAAGAAAAAGGATTCAACTTCTTTATCCATTGTAGAAGTTGAGTATATTGCAGCAACATCCTACTGTACACAAGTACTTTGGATGAAGGAAACATTAAACGATATAGGTGTGATATGTGATGAGCCTATCCCTATCTTTTGTGATAGTACAAGTGCAATAAAAATTTCAAAGTATCTAGAGATGCATTCCAAGAAAAATCATATATCTATCAGATATTATTTCTTAAGGGAGAAGATATTAAAAATTGAAGTCAAGCTTGAATATGTGTCTACTAAGGATCATATTACGGATATATTTACTAAGGATCTTCTGAAGGATACTTTTGAGTATCTCAAGGGGATGTTAGGGGTTACTACCCATCCTTCCTTAAACTAGGTGCATATGGAGGTGCATCAGTCCAGTGGATCTATAGATTCTTCATTTCTTTGGACTAATGATTGAGGTCTACTCCTTAGGGGGAGTAGAGAGTATCATTGTTACAATATGAGATGTGGGTTCACTCTTAAGGGGGAATGATCAGAGCTTTACATGGAAAAAATTTCATTCAAAATTTTCCTTTTCCATTGATGTCAAAGGGGAAGAGAGAGAGTTATGTGAAAAAAAATCCTATTTAAATTTGGGGTGAGAGAGTCATGTGAAAAATTTGAAAGGGAGAGAGAATATTTCAAGGAGAAGAGAGTGCAAAGGTTGTCTAATCTAAAAAAGAAAGGGAAGAAGAAGTAGTAGAGTGTGTATGTTGTGTTTGATGGTTTTTCACATCATGTGTTGCCATCAATGACAAAGTGGGAGATTGTTGCAAGTATGAATGTGTTTGGTGGTGTTGTCATTAATGTTTTCATTGATTTCAATTCAGAGTGATTGCAAGTGGTACTTGTAGTGTTGAGAGTACATGGAGCTATATTTATGGTGGTGCAGTTGTGATGATGTCAAGTGCTTTTGATAAAATTAATAAACAATGAAGATAGTGTTGTTTGTTTGTTCTAAGTGTTCTCTAGTAATGTTCTATTCATTTGTTCTATATCGATCCTATGCCTATGCTGATCTATAATATAGTTTATGGGCTTCAATAGATAATATATCCCAATTTTTAGCTTTTGGGTTGATGGAGAGTGAAAGATCTATGAACCGATTTGGCGAAATTGTTTGTCTGTGGACTGGGAGAGATGTCTCTACTCCACAGTCTTCTAGTGGTTTGTCTTAGATCTTTTAGATCTAGAAGAAGGTTAATATTAATGTTCTCTATGTTCTGGAAATGTGCTTATGGTTTGGTTCTCCGAAAGGCTTGTTCTAGAGCTACTATGTGTGTTTGCATGGTCTAGTTGGATTGTTAAAGAGTCTTCTATGTATAAATATTGTTTCCATTGCTACGGATGTATCTGAAGGTTTCTAAGAGGTGTTCCAATGTCTGGTGAAGCGTGTTGTGTGATCCACATGTCATCATCTTGCTATGGATGCATGTACTTCAAAGTTCATTGGTGTTTTCATTAGGTTTGGCTAACCTGGTGTTTACGCGTTACATGGGGAATAAGCATCGATTAAGAAAGTGTATGATTGATCCAAGATGTTGTTTGGGTCCTAATTAAGTATGTAATTGGTCCACTCACATTCTTATCCATCGCATGCATGTTGAGTCACCAACCTAATTTGAATTTGTAAAATAAAGGATGTGTGGCCGACCTTGGAGAAAGTTTTCAAGATTGAAGATGGTATAAATACAAGTCAATATGTTGCGAATTGGAAGCATGAGTGTGTTAAAGTGAATCAAGTCAACAATACTTTTATGTGTTAGACTCTTGAAAGTAGTGAGTTGATGGTGGTAGCAATCCTTTGATCAGGCTATGAGTGTGCGGAACCTGTTGTGGTGGATTTTCTATTGTTGTTCTTTGTTTGTAGGTAGTGAGCCTCCTTCTGGACAATGAGTCCTATCTATAGGCAGTGAGCCTTTGTATCTAGACAATGAGTTCTTTCTAGGTAGTGAGCCCTCTAGCAGTGAACCTCTATATCTAGTTTTTGCATTATTATTATATTGTGAATTAATCCTCACTATGGATTTTCCCTCATTGGGTTTTCCATGTAAATATGGTGTCTCTGGTGTTTTCTTTATGTTATCTACATTTCATGTTTATACTTAATAACAAATTAAAGTTAAAGTGGAATTGATTAAGGTCAGAAGTAAAAGTAATATGGTACAACTGATTCACCCCCCCTCTCAGTTGTCTTGTGCATTTCAACATGATTATGGTCCTATTTTTTATCATGGAATGTAAGACAATTTAACCTTTTATCAAGATTGTACCATCTAAGATGATCCCCTCCCTTCCATTAAATCACATGATCCCTTTCTATCTCAAGATCCAAACACCCCTCCTAGTCTCTTCCATGATCCCCTTCCTAATCAAGATCATGTTGGGAAAATGTGTCTCAACCTTACAATTATATGTGGTTTATTGTTGATCAGATGTATATATATTGATATATATGTTTCCTAGTTACATCGATAGGTGTATACAATGGTAGCACTGAGAAAAATGTGAGTGTGTTAACTTTTCAGGAAACTTCTAGAATGGACAACATACATTAAATAAAGGATATATTATTAATATTTACCACTCGTTATTAGGTTTCAGATCTAGTTGCAGATATTTTGTTGGCCTATCTTGCCCTAGAATGTAACTCTATTTTATGACGGTGTTGTATTATGACTATGGTATAAATTATGATGATTTCTAAGAGTCTAATAGTAGTCATATTGTCTCTTGATCTCTGAGTGGTGATACTCCTATGAGAATCTTGCTCTACAAGTATAGTGTAATCTTTGTGATTTACTGAATAATATATTGGGCAATTTTGGAGTGGGGTGTTTTGTCGAAAGGGTTTTCCCCACGTAAATTTTTGTGCCATGGTATGCAATATATTTATGTTTATTTATGTTTAAGTTTCTACAACTATTAAAGATCTATAAAAGTTTTGCATTATTCTCCTCTCAAGATTAGTGTAGAAAGTTGTTCCGCTACCTTAGTTGGTGGGGAGTGCTATCTCTCAAGAGCACATTTTCTCTTCCTAAGACCTATTCTTTGGTCTTCCTAGGGTATTCTTCACTACCCTACTCAGAGGTCACTCCTAGGACCCCCTCTCTCCTTATAGAACTCTCCACCAATTTCAAATGCTTGCCTTCACTCTCACACCACCATGAGCTCCCATGGGCTCAATTTTGCTACAAAGTTCCCAATCCTTTCTTGGGACTTGGAATAGGTATTCTAGCTATTCCTTGAGTTTTCTTACTCCACTCTAATCCTTCTTGTAGGATTCTTTCTTCATTTTTCCATCGAATTCTCTTAAACCTTTTTTTTAGGCCTTGTAGCCTTTTTGACCAATTAGGCCTCCAAAAACCAGTATTATTGTAGTAACGCCTAAACTTCCTTAAAAAACCCACAAAATATTCATGGATTATCACTATAGACCTCCTAGGCTTCAAGATTTCCTAGGTCTTAGATCCCCTTAGCATCCGTACATAGGCTTTTCACCAAACCCCTATTTTTAAGGGTTTCTAGGGCAAGTGTCACAATCCGGTTTCTTTAGTTTAATTTGAGGGATCTAATGGCCTCCTCTACACTCCTCCTTGTACACACATGTCCAAGACACATGCCCCTACACCTCTACACCTTGAATTGGCACAAACCAATCCATTTAGTAAGTCTTCTTCTTGTTGTTTTGTCCAAGCTTCTAGCCAGAATGCCCTTGCACTCGCCTAGAGCTTGATGGTTACATTAACTCCCCTGCACACAAAGACTCCTAAAGAAATATTTACACTATGTAAATAGTCCCCTACTTGATTCCAAGTGGCCATGGTAGATTTTCTATGGGAAGTCAAGTGGGGATCATTATTTACAAAACTATCCCTGAACCGGGCAGTGGATTCAAGAACCCAAAACAATTTGCAAAACCTTAATCAGTTGCACTAGATGACTAAACCAATGCTGCACAAGGTAGGAAAAGGTCACAAAAAAAGACTCAAAACATTATTTCAGTCCTTTCAATCCATTAATTGACTAGATGAAGGCTCTGTCATAGAAATCAAACAAATTTGCTCTTTTCCAAGTCACAATCTCTTCTTTCCAAAAATCAATCCATACAATAGCTTTCCCACCTATCATATTAGGTTTTTCTAACCGTATATACCTTTTTACCACATGTTAGGACCCTTAGGTTGGGCTTAGAACATCATTAATTCCCTTTTCCAACTTTTAGGACAAATTTCCAAGACAACATTGTCTAGATTTGCCTAATCTCCTCATTGAGACTTTCCCAAGCCTCAAGGCTCTAAACTAACCTAGCTTTTCCACAACACAACATAAATTCAAGCTTGTGACTTTATAACTTAGTACTTATTACCTTGGGGGTTGGCCAGAACCACCTACAAGCCAAAATTTGCAAAGATCTCTCCAAAAGACATTGAGGTGCTCCTGCACCATTCTCCCCTTGCAACAAAGAAGTTAAGGAACCTGTGGTGTTAAGAACATCTCACTGATTCCATGCTTCTTGAAATCACTCTTTGCTATCCAAGTAGCCTTTGACTCTAGTTGGTGTGTCTACTTCACTAGGTGATCCATGTATGTCTTGTGCCTAGTATTCTTCTTCACCCTTGAATCTAGAATCTTGTCAAAATTTGGTCTGATCTTATTAGGTACCTTAAGTCCTTCCACATCCTTACTTACCTCAGCACTATATTGTTCCTCATCTATTTTTGGTCCTTTATAATTCACCAAGTCCTTCACATTGAAGATAGGCGAAATGGACATCTCCTTGGGTAACTCCACCTTCTATGCATTTTATCCATACTTAGCCAACACTTTACATGGCCCTATCCTCTTCATCTGTAGCTTACTTGGTATGCCTTTCTGTAGTCTTGCCTTGTTCAAGTATACCATCACCATATCACCTATTTCAAATTGTAGATCTCTCTTCCCTTCATCTCTTTTAGCCTTCATCTTCTGGTTAGCCTCCATTAATGTCTTCTTTACCTGCTCATGAACCTCTCTCATTGACTGAGCAAAATCATCAGCATGTCCACTGATTCCTTTGTAACCTTTTAAGTCTCTCAACTCAAGTACACCTCTTGGATGTAACCCATATACAATTTCAAAGGGACTCTTACCAGTAGACCTATTTGTGCTATCATTATAAGAAAATTATGCCTGTGAAATGACTTGTTCCCATCCTTGTCCATACTCCTTAGTTAGACACCTCAAAAAGTTACCAAGTACCCTATTTATCACCTTTTTCTGTCCATCCATTTTAGGATGACAAGCTGAACTATGAGACAAGTTGGTTCCTAACCTCCTCCAAATAGTTTTCAAAAAAATTCCAATAAACTTCACATCTCTATTTGCAACTATGCTCTTTGGAAACCCATGTATCCTCACTACCTCCTTGAAGAATAGATGTGCAATCTGACTTGCATCATGTGTTGTTTTGCATGGGATGAAATGGCTCATCTTGTTGAATCTATACACTACCACAAACACACTGTCAAAACGAGTCGGTGTCCTAGGTAATCCTACTATGAAGTCCATGCTTATGCATTCCCATGGTCTATTTGGGATGGGTAATGGCTAATAAAGACCTGCATTTGTTGATGTTCCCTTTGAATTTTGACACACTCCACATTGCTCCACATACCTTCTTACATCTCTTTGCATTTTAGGCCACCAATAGAACCTCTCCACTAAGTCTAGGGTCTTGTTCAATCCAAAGTGTCCACTCAAACTACCATTTTGCTTTTCTGGGATAAGATTCTCCCTCATGGAACCTCTTGGAACACATAATTGTTTCCGTCTAAACAATAGACCATTCTACAAAGTATAATATGCATATTCACTATGAAAATGGTTTTCAAAATCAGTACATACCTTGTAGATCATTAAGAAATCATAATCTCCTTCATATAGGTCTTTAAATCCTTCAACCCCTGTGCTCTACAACTGTATCTCTTGAATGGTAAGCAATCTCCTACTAAGGGCATCTGCAACCTTGTTGTTAACCCCTCTCTTGTGCTTGATATTAAAGGTGTATGACTGCAAAAATTCCATCCATTTGATGTGCCTCAAATTGAGCTTCTCCTGAGTATTGATGTAGCTTAAGGCTTGATTGTTGGTGTATACCACAAATTATTTGGGCAATAGGTAGTGCCTCCACTTTTTAAGAGCTTGTACTAAAGCATACAACTCTAAGTCATAGGATGAGTACCTAGACTTTGCTTCATTTAGCCTTTCACTAAAGAATGCTACTAGCCTACCTTCTTGGCTTAGGACTGCACCCACTGCTATGTTGCTTGCATCACATTCCACTATGAATGGTTTGTCAAAACTTGGTAAAACTAGGATTGGTTGGGTAGCTATCTCCCTCTTCAATCTTTCAAATCCTTCATTGGCTTCTTTGGTCCACACAAAATTTGTTTTCAGTCCTCCTTTGATGGTGTCAAGGACCGATGCACAAATTTCACTAAACCTTCTAACAAACTTCCTATAGAATTGAGCTAATCCATGGAAACTCCTAACTTCAGTCCCTGTCTTGGGAGTAGGCCAACTAAGAATGGCTTCAACCTTGCTCTTGTTCATCTTCAAGTTCCCTTGAGATACTACAAATCCTAGGTAGACTAGCTCTTGCTTCATGAACTCACTCTCCTCAAGATTTATGGTGAGCTTCTCCTCTTGAAGTTTCTTCAACACAAGTTCTAGGTGCTTCATATGTTCTTCTTTTGTTTTGCTAAAGATGAGGATATCATCTAGGTAGACTACCACAAAGAATCCTATATAGTCCTTCAAGATCTCATTCATCACCCTCATAAAAGTGCTAGGTGCATTTGTAAGCCCAAATGGCATTACTAACCACTCATATAACCCCTCTATGGTTTTAAAAGTTGATTTCCATTCATCTCCCTCTTTCATCCTAATCTGATAGTAGCCACTTTTTAAATCAATCTTGGAGTAGTACTTAGCACCCCCTAAATAGTCCATTAAGTCTTCTATCCTAGGAATAGGAAACCTATATTTAATGGTTATCCTATTTACTACCCTAGAATCAGTACACATTCTCCACTTATCTCCCTTCTTAGGTGCTAACACCACTGGAACAACACATGGGCTTATGCTTTTTCTGATCAACCCTTGGTCCAAAAGTTCTTGAACTTGCCTTGCTATCTCTTTGTTCTACTCTGGTGTCATCTTGTATTCAGCCTTGTTAGGAAATGTTGCTCCTGGTAGAAATTCTATTTGATGTCTGATTGCCCTCTTAGGTGGTAGTGTAGCTTGTGTGTCTTCACAAATGATATCCCTGAACTAATCCAACAGTTGCTTCACTTCTATTGTCATAGGTAGCTGACTAGGTGACTCCTCCTCCTTTGGCTTCAACATGATTGCATAGACAAATCCTTCTTCCTCCTTCATGTCCTTTAGGAATTCCTTTCCACTCATCAAAAGTACACTAGATTCTACCTTCTCCATAGTGCCTTCTTCTATCAAAGACTGGATTTTGTAAGTCACTCCATCCTTCTTGAATGAATACTTGTTCTCCTTGCCATGGTGTACTGCCTCCCTATCATATATCTTGATGAGGTTCAAATTTTGTACTGCCTCCTTTGATATGACATTATCAGTAGATCCCGAGTCAATGGTGACCTTGTAGACCTTACCTAGTATCTTGCACTTGACTCTAAAAATAGCTCTCCTCTATTTGTGTTCATCCTCGATAGGTGCTTTGATCAAGATCCTTCTCAACATGAGATTCTCTCCTTTCTCTGAATCTAAACTCACCTCTAAATGTTAGGAACAGTCCTCATCTTGGACATAAGCAACCCTTTTCTCACCTTGTGAAGATGTTGGCTTGTTAGGACACCTATAAGCCGGATGACCCAACTGTCCAAAATTGTAACACTTCATGGAAGCAAAATGAGAACTTCTCCCAAATCCTCATAATCTGCCTCTTCCAACATTGTTAGAGCTTCTACCTCTGTATCCCCCTCTACTATTTGACTCATGGGATTGTTCACCAACCTTAGCATCTCCTTGGCCTCTATTCTCATTGCTCTTTCCACCAAAAACTCCTCTATGTCCACCTCTAGGGTCTCTGACTCTTCCTTTACCCCTAGTATTAGAATCTTGTTTCTTTTTCAGTTTCTCTTCCACTTTAATAGCCATCTAATAACAACTATGGAGGGTAGTAAGTGTGAAGAGGCTTAACTCCTCTTGTATGTTCCATCTAAGGCCGTTCAGATACCTAGCAACCTTAATGCTTTCAATTTCTTGCACTCTAGACCTAAGGCTTAGCTTTTGGAACTCTTCTATGTAGATAGCTACATCTAGTTCTCTTTGTCAGAGATTTTTCCTCTTCTTATGCAATTGGATTTCATAGTCCTCAGGTAGATAGTTTTCCTTTACTTTAGCCACCATTGTTTTCCAATTTCCTATTGGCTTCTTGCCTTCCTTCTCTCTTTCTTCTTGCAAGAACTTCTGCCAAGTTAATGCTTGTCCTCTTAACCTTGATTTGGTTATCTTCACCTTTTGTGCCTCTGTAATCCCATCACATTCAAAGTGATTCTCCATTCCCTCAATCCATTCCATAACTAACTCTGCATCCATTCTTCCTATGAAAACAAGGATACCTTCTAGTGCCTTGCCACTCAATGCCTTCAATTCTTTGAGGAAGGGTTCCTCTGCTAATGGAGGGTCAGGTTCTAGTTCTATTTCTTCATCAACTTGGTTCTTACCCTTGTCTTTGTCCTCTGCTAACTGCACTTCATCTCGCCTACAGTCTCTGCAACCTCTTCTAGTTTTTGCTTAATCCCTTCCACAACTTCTTCAAGTCATCTATTATTTTCTTGTTGCTCTGTCAAATCTCTAGCTAGCTCTGCATTAGTCACCATGGTGCTTTCTCCTATGGATTCATGTCTCTCTGACATTCACTTCTCAATTCCCAAGCCTTTTTATGGCTTTGATACCAATTTGGTGGGGAGTGCTATCTCTCAAGAGCACATTTTCTCTTCCTAAGACCTATTCTTTGGTCTTCCTAGGGTATTCTTCACTACCCTACTTAGAGGTCACTCCTAGGACCCCTTCTCTCCTTATAGAACTCTCCACCAATTTCAAATGCTCGCCTTCACTCTCACATTACCATGAGCTCCCATGGGCTCAATTTTGCTACAAAGTTCCCAAACCTTTCTTGGGACTTGGAATAGGTCTTCCAGATATTCCTTGAGTGTTCTTACTCCACTCTGATCCGTCTTGCAGGATTCTTTCTTCATTTTTCCATTGAATTCTCTTAAACCTTGTTTTTAGGCCTTATAGCCTTTTTGACCAATTAGGCCTCCAAAAACCAGTAATATTGGAGTAACTCCTAAAATTCCTTAACAAACCCCCAAAATCTTCATGTATTCTCATTATAGACCTCCTAGGCTTCAATATTTCCTAGGTCTTAGATCCCCTTGGCATCCGTACATAGACTTTTCACCAAACCCCTATTTTCAAGGGTTTCTAGGGCAAGTGTCACAGTCTAATTTATTTAGTTTAATTTGAGGGCTCTAATGGCCTCCTTTGCACTCCTCCTTGCACACACATGTCCAAGACACATGAACCTACACCTCTACACCTTGAATTGGCACAAACCAATCCATTTAGCGAGTCTTCTTGCTGCTGTTCTGTCCAAGCTTCTAGCCAGAATTACCTTGCACTTGCCTAGAGCTTGATGGTTACATCAGATACCTTGCACACAAAGACTCCTAAAGAAATATTTACACTATGTACATAGTCCCCTAATTGATTCCAAGTGTCCATGGTAGCTTTGCCACAGGAATTCAAGTGGGGATAATTATTTACAAAACTGTCCCTAAACTGGGCAGTGAATTCAAGAACCCAAAAACAATTTGCAAAAACTTAACTAGTTGCACTAGATGACTAAATGAATGTTGCACAAGGCAGGAATAGGTCACAAATGAAAGACTCAAAAAATTACTCCAGTCCTTTCAATCCATTAATTGACTAGATGAAGGCTCTGTCACAAAAATCAAACAAATTTGTTATTTTCCAAGTCACAATCTCTTCTTTCCAAAACTCAATCCGTACAATAGCTTTCCCACCTATCATATTAGGGTTTTTCTAACCTTATATACATTTTTCCCACATGTTAGGACCCTTAGGTCGGGATTAGAACATCATTAATGCCCTATTCCAACTTTTAGGACAAATTTCCAAGACAACATTGTCTAGATTTGCCTAATCTCCTCATTGAGACTTTCCCAAGCCTCAAGGCTCTAAACTAACCTAGCTTTGCCACAACACAACATCAATTCAACCTTGGGAATTTATAACCTAGTCCTTATTACCTTGGTGGTTGGCTAGAACCACCTACAAGCTAAAATTTGCAAAGATCTCTCCAAAAGACCTTGAGGTGCTCTTGCACCATTAGCTTTCTTACAAGTGGTATTAGAGTCGGATCACCTTTGGTTACAGTTGTGGGTTGTTGGGTTTTTTGGACTAATCTAGGTTTGAGTGGGAGCTTGTGCAGATATGCTTTATGATCTTGTTGCAAGAATTTTTAGATGGAAAGTTCATCAGGGAGAGTAGAGGTGGATAAATTTTCTAGAAATAATTTTCAAATGTGGAAGTTGAAGATGCAGGATCCATTGATAGATCAATATCTATGGCATGTTGTTAATGAGAATGTTTCAAGGCTTAAAAATCCTACTCAAGTTGCTCAATATGATGTTATGGACCACAAAGCCAAGGGTCTAATTAGATTATGTTTGATAGACTCTGTTTTAATTAATTTTCATGAGGAGACCTTTGTACATAAACTATGGAAGAAGCTTGGTGAGATGTATTAGGCAAAATCTTTAGTGAATAATATTTTCTTGAGGAAGAAGTTGTATTCCTTGATAATGGAAGAGGGTGGACGAATTATAGACCACCTAGAAGCATTCAATATGTTGGTGGCTCAATTCGCATCAGTTGGTGTCAAAATGGATGAGGAGGAGAAATCTCAGATCTTGATTTTTTCTTTTCTTGATTCATGGGATTCTCTTGTTATGGCTACTGGGATTACTTCTATTATTTTGAAGACTGAAGATGTGGTGGGTTCTTTGCTTTCTGAAGAAATGAGGAGGAAGGTATCCATCACTTCCAAGGAGGCCTTCAATGTTTTTGGAAGACCTAAGGAAAAAGGTAAGAAGAATGAGAAGTGTGAAAAATCCAAGTCCATGTGGAGATCTAAATCTCCTAGAAATTCCAAAGCTATTTGTTAGAACTGTGGTAAGCTTGGACATTTTCGTAAGGAATGCAAAGAAGAAAAATAAGAAAGTTGATTTTGATTCTAAGTCTAAGAAGGAAGATGGTTTCACATTCATTTCAGCTTTGGAAACACATGCAAGTAATGATTGATGAGAACATAAATTATCTCATATTTAATCAAATAAAATCACCTATTTCTTCCTAATGTATTAGTGTTAAAGCGGATTTGAGTAATGATTGAAAGTTCTTTAGCTTGTTTAAAGTAGAATATAAAGTAAATGATTCATTTATTTTTAGTAATTAAATATGATCCAAATTTCCTCTGATATGTCTCCATGAAGTGTTTAATATGATATAATGTAGATAAATGAGTCATTAAATAACTCATGGTAAGAAGAAGCTACAAACACTTGAAACAGAGAGCTCTAAACACTTGAAGCAACTAACTCTTGACAGCTTTATAAGGCTTTGAAGAAATAATGAGAAGATAGAGAATAATTCTAGCACATTCCAATATTTTTGCAAAGTTAATGAGTATTAATCAATCCAAAATTGGTGGCTAAGCATGTAGCTCATGACAACTCATGAGATCTCTTCATTGGTGGCTAAGCATGTAGTTCATGACAACTCATGAGATCTCTTCTACCACATTATCTTTCAATAACTCAACTTATTAAGTTTCATTAATGATAGTGGAATATTCTTCAAGATAATAATAAAATATTTGGTCAAGAAAACTAAAGAACAATCCCTTCATTCATGTGGAGAACTCAAGACTTCCTACAAATTAGGCACCTATAAATTGTCAAAAATGCAGTCTCAGTAAAATAGTGATATCTCCCTTGTTTCTCAACAAAATTCAAAAATTCAAAATGATCTAGAAAGTATATTAAAAGGGATAAAACCCATTTTGATAATTTGGTGTGGTTTGCATCAAGGAAGGAGAAGTATGTGATAGAAAATGACTGAGATAAAGGTGGCATGATGGAGGACAATGACTTCAGTTTTTTAAGAGTTTTGTAAACAACCCCCCAAAAATAGGATCTTGGATCCACATTCTTAGTGGATTGGTTGGATAGATATAGAATATAAATTATATAAATACAATATAATCATTTGATAAAAGGGGGTGATTAGAAAGGCCTTTTATGGCCTGAGGAAATAGGATAGTTTCTAGTTTCATTTCAAGTAATGTATTCCCAAAAAATTTAGAGTAAGTTTGAATTAAAGCAAGATTTTCATTTCCAGAAAGTGTGAAGTAGTTTAGCCATTCAATTCTTGCAAATGTTCCTTAGATTAGTTCCCTTTCATGCAACTTTCCTTTCATGCAAATAGGATTTATTTTTGCAAGTAGAATAGACTATCAAGTAAGTTTTCTACTTTCCCTCTTGCAGACAACCATGGAAACCACCTTGGATTGATAAATTAAATGATGAGGATTACAATGACCCCATCAATGATGCATGGTAAATTGACTCAGGTGCATCTTTTCATGTGACCTTTAATAGAGATTGGTTTTCTAAACATGAATAATATGATGGAGGTAAGGTGTACTTGGGTGATGATTCTCATTTAGACATTGTTGGCCATGGTAAAGTTAAAATCAGATTTCCTAATGGTAGAATAGAAAGGATTAATGGTGTGTTACATATCCTTGGATTAGAACGACTTTTTTTATCTCTGAGAAAACTAATAGATGCAAGTGTGGAGGTAGTATTTTCTGATGTAGGATGCAAGATGGTCAAAGGTGCTATGATGATTGCTAGAGGTGTCAAATATGGCACATTGTATAAGCTTGATGCATGCAATATTGAATGCAATAGTAATTCTATGAAAATAAATTATGTGGAAGAAGTGAGGGTTTCATCTTCAGTAGATGGCCATGGCTTTTCTTAAAATAATTCAAGTTTTGAATTAGTATACCATTGATTATCCTTCTTAGGCTACATTGCAGCTAGAACAACGTAAATAGGAAGATGTGATTCAGTTTCCTCCTACACCTGAGAAAGTTGAATCAAGGCCCAAGGATAGAAAAGAAGTTGAGGAGAGCTCATCTAGCTTTGGATATCCAGAAGATGAGGAATAACCTCCAACTCAACCTTTTCGTAGGTCTAAAAGGAATAGGCAACCACTTGAAAGGTATTTAGCTGATGATTGGAGATGTATTTTTTCTTTGAATACTAACATGGATGAACTTAGATTTGTAGAAGAGGCACTAGGTATGAATGATAAAAAATACTAGAAGATTTCTATAGATGAAGAAATGGCATCTTTGAAAAAGAATGATACATGGGATCTTGTACCATTTCTTGAAGGATGAAAACCTATTGGTTGTAAATGGGTTTTCAAGAAAAAGATTGGTTCAGATGGAAGTATTGATAAATACAAAGCAAGGTTGGTTGTGAAGGGTTACTCTCAGGTTGAGGGTGTTTATTATGGTGAGATATTTTCTCCTATTGCAAAAATGACATCCATTAGATTTTTTCTTTATATTGTTGTTGCTTTTGATTTAGAGGTTGAGAAAATGGATGTGAAAAATGCTTTCCTTCATGGTGATTTGGAGGAGGATATTTATATGACACAACTAGAGCACTACGTGGTGAAAGGTAAAATTAAACTGGTTTGCAAATTGAAGAAAAATTTGTATGGTTTAAAATAGAGCCCTAGGATATGGTACCAAAAATTTGATACATATGTGTTGAGTTTGGGATTTGGACATTCTAAATTAGATCATTGTGTTTATTATAAAACTGATGGTGATCATTTCCTGTTTATTGCATTATATGTTGATGATATGTTATTTATTGGCAAAGGGAAAGGTATGATTTCAAAACTAAAATCTCAACTTACTACTAAATTTGAAATGAAAGATCTTGGTGCATCTAAACACATTCTTGGGATGGAAATTAAAAGATATAGAGTGAACACAAAGCTATGGGTTGGCCAAAGTAAGTATGTGAATTCAATTTACAGAGGTTTGATATGCAGGATTATAGACCATTGTGTGTTCCTATTTTAGTTGGAACAAAGTTATTTGTTGATTCCAAAAATTGACAAGGTAACAACCTCTTATGGGAAACTTAATTTTAGGGGGGACCTATTTCACCAAACTGAGTAACCTTTAGATTTTAAAGAAGTTGACTTCTTCTATAATTGGGGTTTTGAATGGGAAACATAAGAAAATATAAAAATAAAAGATCTAACTAGGGTGGTATGCCAATATTTAGATTTAAGGCACGATAAACCTATCTTATAGATATGGTCTAAGGGCTCACTAAGCAATCTTCTATGTCCGAAATGACAACTATCAAAGAAAAATACCTGAATGATTTATTTCATAACATAAAATCATTTGCTTAGAGTTTCATTGAATAGAAAGAGTCGAAGACATGGCTCTAAGAAACCATTCTATTCAAATAATTGAAGTTACAAATAAACTATTCAAAAACAACACAGTATAATGTTATCAATAGTTAAGAAACAAAAAGGGAAAATTACAAGGGCACAGTCTATGAGTCTTTACAACTATCTAAAAAAATAGAGGCCTGGTGTCTCCTAAATTTTTCTACAAATATTCTGAACTAGCACATAGAATTTTTCTTTCCTTATATAAAGAATTCCTTCTTGATTTGTTTCTGAAGAACTCCTCTTAAAATCGGAACCCTTTCTCCTTCGAGAGAAGTACTATATATAGCCAAGAGCATCCACTGCCTTTGGAATTCTATAACATAAAATGATTCCCCATCATGAATCATAATGATTGCAGCAATGATTCAGCATGGTTGTTGCAACAAAAAATATTCCTGAGCATGAACCTAGTTGCTCACTAGTCAGGTGCATTCCCTGCAAATGATGGTAGTGGTCTCGTTCTACCCTGTGTAAACAAGTGTCACCTCAAGAAAAGTTTGGTAGAACACATGGCACAACATGGCATCTAGGCTTTCACATCAATCTTCTCTTTTATATAGTTGTGCTGAGGGGTACATGGCGGCAATTCAAAACCCGAAGATCAAATTCCCCATCCTTTGATGAGAGCTTGCGATAAGGAGACATGTGGTGGATTTCTTTTTTTTGACATCACTTTGAGGGGCCCACCAAGGGTTTACATGGGCAGAGGCTTCGTGGTAGGAATTCGGGGCCTGAAAGAGAAGGGAAGGGAAGCTTTCTTTTGGTAAGTGATTTGGCGACACGTGGCGGCTCAGTGTGAGAATGCCAAAAGGTGAAGCTTGAGGCCATTTTCATTTATCAGGCAAGGTCAAAAGCTAGGAAAAACCTCAAAATAACCCAAAGGGAGCATGGGGAATATTAAATATCCATAGCTTTAGGTGACTACCATGGGCATTTCGCCTGCGGAACGGTGAATCCAAATTTTTCTAGTTTTAAAGACTAGAGCTTTATTCATTTGGGCATTGGAGTCACAGTCTAGAAAGAGCACCCTACAAGGGTAGCCAGTTGACCTTGGAAGGTGTTGATATGGAATGTAGGATCTTGTCAGCCTCGTGTAGGTTGATCACCTCCTTATAGGATATGATCAAACATTTTCCTGATTTGTCCTCAAGCTAGAAAAGTAGCCATGTGATCTAATTAATTATACCCTCAATGTCTTCGGTGGTAGGAGGTTGGCTAAAACCTTGGAAAACTTACAAGTCCTACTTCCTCTCCTCAATTTCAGCTGCAATCTTCTCTGCTATAGCCATTGATTCATTTGGAAGAAAAGGAGAGGGCAAGCCCATCTGAACTAGTTGGGAAAGCCTTGCCCGAACATCATCCATAGTCTGTCCCAATGTGATTGACCATCACTGAGCATGAAGAGTAGCCTCTTGGTAGTGGATAAACCTCTTTGTAACCTTTTCCGCTATCTTCTAATCCTTGATCCCTGCTCATTCTAGATCTTCACTCGAAACTATATATAGCTTGTCCAGTAGCCTCTTCGCTTCAGGGACCTTTTCTTCTATGAATTGTGGGAATTGCTCCATCATGCCATGAACCTCCTTACATAAATTTGTAGCCTCTTCCATGAATTAGAGTGTGGACTGAAGGGTAGGGCACAAGGCCTTGACTCTTTCCCAGTAGGAAGCATACAACTATTGGGCTACCAAGCAGAGGTTGGATTGTGGAGGAGTTTGGACAATTCTCTTCAAAAGATTAATTTCTACCTCCTTTGCCCTAATTTCCTACATTAACCTTGCAATTTGTTCCACGACAGAGGTGAGATTCTCCTTTAGGTCATTTTCTATGGCCAACCATCTTTCTTCAGCCTGGTTTTGGGTTGTACACTCTTGATCCAAGGTAAGCTTGAACTTCCTAAGATCTTCTTGGAATTGAGCCTGTGCACTCGCTTGGTTTGTCTCCTTTTCCTGTACTATCTACTCAAGATGATCATTCAACTATTGTAATTATTTGATGTTTCATTGCACTTCCTCCTCCGACTGGGCCAATTTGTCAGATAATTCCTGATTCGTTTGTTGTAGCTCGGCAATCCGATCTGACTCCTGGGTTTGGAATTTTTTGAGCTCTCTTTGTAGGATAGCCTATTCATCCTGTATATTCTATGTGATGTACACCTTTTTAGCTTCCTATTCTTTTTCTTTGGTCAACATAACATCCAACCTTGCCTTGAAAACCTTGAGCTCATCTTCTAGCTTCTTCAATTTTTGGCAAAACTTAAGGAGGTCAGTAGTCACCACTCCTTGTGTCTCCTCAAGGAGCTCGACTTTATCTTGTGGTTGTGAAACACACAAGTCTAGTCTGATGGCATTATCGTAGTCATCGGGTTGCATTTCTCCCTATGGTTTAACAATATTTGGATGTAGGGTTGAAAAATGCAATTATTGTTGAGCCTCGTTATAAGTTGTATGGACCCTAGGTTTCATTGGTCTCTTGGCATCTTTTTCTTGTCACTTCTAAAGTTGGAGAGCTCGCTCTTGCTTCATTATATTGCTTTGGGACAAGAATTGAGTCAACAATCTGATTCGTTCACTTGCAAAGGGAATACCGGGAGGGACAACAAAAGAAAAAGAGAGGTGGGTGACCTTGGATGTTTTTTTCTTTGGAAGGGCTACCATTTGAGGAGAGAGTGGAGGAATATTCCACATCCCAGGGAATGATGGTGTGGAGGGTCTTTTGGAAAATGTTGGGGGCAAGGGAGATATCCCAAGGTCTAAAGTCTGAGAAGGTTAAGTCAGAATTGGCTCTGATGATGCAATAGGGATGGAAGCCTCGAAAAACATTAGGGTAGTTGGCATGGGTGCAAATTAGGAGGTGGATGGGTTGACAAAATGGGACCCAACCAGTGATGGGGCAGCTCTGGGGGCAGTGAAAGCCATCTGTCCGATATGAGAGAACTAGAGAGGACCTCTCATAGCCATTGCAGAGGCGACAATAAAAGACAAGCCTACACTAGGGGTGATAGGTGTTGTAGGGAATATAAAATATTGCAAGCTAAGAAAAGGGGAAGAGAACAATAGTTGAGAGGCTGACTCCTTTTTCGATTCTTAGTTGATTGCCACTTGTTGAGAACTACCCATGGTATCCACATTAGTGCACGGTTTTTTGCTTGGTGGGGAGCTCTCCACATCCAATACCTCTATTGGTTGTTGTGTTTCCCGAAGGTTAGATATGGCTACTTGTCTAGATTGTGAGGAGTCCTATCACGAATTTTTGACTTGCACACTCCTCCTATTCGTAGGGCTAGGCTGCGCCATCACCTTCCATTTTTTCTTTCCCTTGTCGAAGCATGGCGGGGCATACTTGGGGTCAGGTTCCTTGACATCACTTGCATTAGAGAACGAATGATTCTCATCCCAGAGGAAATCAAATTGATCATCAACATAAAAAATTGATGCCTGCTAGAAAGGGATGTCAGGGTTATTAGTCTCTTAGTGGTAGATCCAAAATCATTTATCTTTTTTGGCTTCCAATTCTCTTTTATCAAGCTGCTTCAAAGGGTAGTACTTATAGGGCTATTTCCATCTACCTTCCCCTTGATGAGATAGAAATTGAGCCATGGCAGCCTCCAATTATCCATCAACATGAGTACCAGGTCCACCCAAAAAAATTTGTCATCTTCAAATGGATTTCTTCATACCTCCCAGTATGGATGAGGACTATGCTTTACCTTAATAGATGTGTCACCTAGATCGTTCCCAGGGTTGTAGTCCCATTTGTCCCAAATAAAAACCAACCTGAGGTGTTCCAACTTAGCCTCAAGTAGCTTTGTTCACCTCCTCTTTACCATGATCATTGTTTTGAAGCTCATTGGGCAATCAAAGAATGCTTTCTTTTTCTTCTTTGTTTCAGAGAAAAAATTCTAGTCCATAACAGTCATTTGTCGAAAAACTTCAAGGGCCAGTACTTGATCAGTGAGGGACGTGGGAAGTCAGATTGGCTCTTCGCAAAATTCATGCACTCAGACACATGTGAAATCTTCACTGATGAACCAGTCACACTTTGGGATATAGGGATTGCATCTAGCTGGTTTGATCACTCGATAGGTGATAATACTCACCATCCTCACTAAGGTTGCACAAAATCGAATCAGGGAATTTCTCTAAAAATACATAATAATAATAAGTGGAATAGAGGATGAGATTCCATACCAAAGCTAGCTTCCGATGCTTTCTCTCATCAAATATTGAAAAATCTATTTTTTCCCTAAAGAAATTGGGGTTTTTGGTGTAGAAACATATTGGCAAGAAGAGATGGATACCTGAACTTATCCATAGTCTTGAACTTGTCAATCTATTTCTTCATGTCCTTGATAATTATATCCATAAAATCATACTAGAAAGGTTCCTTCTGCCTCTTGAGTTGGAAGCCTAGGCCCAACTGAGCCTCAGACACAATCTCGTCATTATCAAAACCACACACAAAAGCTATCATAGAGAAGGTGTCCTTCATATCTGGTTGTATGTAATCGCCATGACGATTTGGATTCTTTAGTGGTTGCTTGCTATCTTGGGGTCTTCTAGTCTCAATATTGTAAAAGTCTTGGGCTTGATTACAACCCCTCTAGAAATTGAAACCCTTTCTTTGGCTGAAGAGCTCCACCTAGCACTCTCTGGTTCAAGTATTAGGAATGCACAACATGTGCCTGAGAGCCTCTGCAATTAGCACCACCCTTAATTTTTGACCTTCAATTATGCTAGTTGCTGAATTGAAGTGTCGAACACTTTCATGGATTATTTATGGGCAGTGATGCACATAGGTGACCATATATTTGGGAATTCTGCATTGCCATTGCTTGAATGGTAGTTGGTTTTCTTGGGATTTCTTCATTCTAATGAAAGTAGCTTCCCTAAGACCTTTAGGGTTAGTCTTGAGGATAGGGTCATAGAAATTATCCCACTCTTCCTTTATCAAACTAGCATCTTTGACTGTGACATTCTTAGCCAGTTGTGTGCGAGGCCATTCTGGTTTCTCAGGGATTCCCGACGTAGCACAGGACTGTTGTTGCTCAAAGATATTGACCATAGGTATGTTGATTATCTCATTCGTTAAGATCTGAGGTGCTTGGTCTAGTTCGTCCATTCATGGGTTATGGGTCACCTTAGGGGTGGCAGATGCCATTCTCGTCTAAACTCTCTGAAAAATGCTTAGTGTCTTTAAGCAACTCTACACTTTGAAAATTTTCTGCACAACTCTCATAAAAAAGAACTCTCTTTTCTTTAAAATAGTTGTATGCAACGTTTAGGTTTTCTGTCCTTTGAGTGGTAGATAATAGTTGCTTTTTCCTGCATTAAATTTGACATGTACCACTGACCTTTGATTTTATGTGAGGCAAGCTTCCTGCTATTTTGAAATGATAAGGCTTTATGATGACCTATAGTACTTGCAATTCTTGACGTGATTTTTCTTGGAAATTGGGCTAGTGATTTGAAGGCAGGCTAGGCATCGTATGTCATGGAAATTAATACCTCGAATGAAATGATTATGCCAAATTATGTGATTATCATGACATTGATCTTAATCATTCCTCGAGCTTTGAGGAGCACCTAGAAGAACAACACCTCATTGTCCAGCCCAAAAGTCTACCGCCGAATGTTGCCAAGAGCTTGTGCTAATTAATTAGCTCACTTGCATCAAATCATACCTACAATCACAACTTGGTGCAAACTTCAAGCGATCCTTGGTGCAGTTTTTGATGTGGTACTTGCTTAACCTCATGCTTATGGTATGAAAATTACTGCACTTATCCCTACTACTTCTATAAATAGGCATATAGTCAGTAGGGAGATTAACTTAGCAAGTTTAGCAAAATGAACATTAGGCAATTGGCATAGTGAGTAGTATTTGTAGCATTAGTATTTAGATGCCTCACATAGAATTTATGTTTGATAGTTGTATCTGATTCCATGAACACTCCCATTAGGCTAACCTCCCATAAACCACAAATGACCTTTTTGGGTGAGGTTTTGACTAGGCATTTAAAAAGGATGACAAAAAATAAGCATTCCTTGGCTATCATAGCTATGAAATGGGTCCTTGGTCATGACTGCCTTGCATATGAGGATAGGTATAGGGTAAACACTAACATGAGTTCTCACTTTTTGGCATCGCTACATGACATCCAAGTCCCCAAGCCACTTATCATTCAGTTGGTGATAGCAGTGTTCCCAAAGAAGTACATAAATGGCCTCAGAGAGGTGTTGGCACATGCTGCGTTTGGTCGGATACCATCTGCAAGAAACCTTCATTGGTTTCTCAAAGAGGATGTGGTTGTCCCATGGTTGTTGATTCTGAGTCGCTTTTACCTTCAGTCACAAGAATTTCATTGTTAGAAAGCCTCTCGTGCTTTCTACTTTCTGCTTCAAATTTACAACATGGTGCCATTTTTCAACATTGATTGGTATACTGACTTCAGGAGCTTGGTGTTTCCGACACCATTTTCCAATCCTTCTCTAGATGAGGCTCCTAATATGGCTAAGGATGAGGTGGTACCTAATGATGATGATTCCATTTCCCTTTTCGAAGATTGGAACTCTTCTTTTTATTGCTCCCTTAAGACCAAAATCTTGTTAATCTTTTTATATATAGCCTAAGAAAGGCTTCATCGCATATATATAAGTATATACTCCTGTAAACATGTGGCCTTTGAGCCATTTTGTTGTAATTTTTTTAAGTACATAAATATAATGAAGATGTAGCTTATATTTAATCATTGTCCCACTGCATGATTTCTTATCCCTTTGGGTATTCTATGTTATTCTTTGTATTGCATTGTGGAATTTCCAGTGCTATATTACTAATTAGGAAGATTGGTCGAACGAAAAGAACAAAGAAGGAAACAAAAACACTAATTACATATTTACATGGTAGAACTACCTGCATGAGCCTTTAGAATTTCAAAGTGAATTCCCTTAATGGGAAACCCTTGATGATTTTATTTCTTTGCTTCCTAATTTGAAAGCCTTGTCTCGCTTGTTTTGAATTATTGTGAATAGATTCTTCATGCTAGTTAGTTCTTGATTTTTGTTGACTAGATATTACTATCAAACTTGTATCCTCCAGCCGCTAGTCTAAACGGCCATTAAATAGTGGTAGCATACTTACACCTGCTATGTTCTGTGAGATTAGTTCTATAGAGGGTGGTGGGTGATAGTTTCTTGCTAGCGCTTGCTTCTATTTGTGAAGATTGGAACATAGGTGAATTCCTTCATTTTTCTTTTGGGCTGGAAAGTGACTCATAACCCCACTAGGTTCAGTCAAGAAGGCATCTCGTGTCAGCATTAACCTCGTCGACCTTTGTTGATTTATCAATGCTTCAATATTTAGACTTACTAGCCCTTTTGTTTGGCGTGTTGATTTGGTCCCTTTCTTTGTTGTTATCATGGTTTGGATGATTTTGGGACCATGTCCTCTAATCTTGTCATACGACTAGGTAGATAACCAATCACTTTTCTTTAAAATATGTATGTGCCTCTCTTTTTCTTGACATAAGACACTTTTTTGGACTCAAAAATTGTTTGCCTTTCTATTTTGATCATTTGTATCATTACCTTTGCCTATTGAGCTCTTTCTCTTATTATTTCTAGTATTTCCAACAAAGGAACCCTTGGGAGTGGTCAAATCTTTGGGAAATTCACATAATTCTTGTTGTATGTCTTGCTCATCTTCACTTGTGGTGACTCTTGTTCTCCTTTGGTCGGTAGCTTCTTCTGACTGTAAACTGATCTAGGTGATAGGTCTGTTATTTTTGAGTACCTACTAGTACTGCCCATCATCTTCATTTGTGATTTGAAGTGTTAAGTCCTTGGAGCATTGGTTTTGCATCGGGTTAGGTGCTAGTTTATATTGGGGTCCAACTTTGACGATATCTTTTATGTCATCATTTTGTTCTTGAGGAACAACTTGAATATTGCAGGTTCCAAAGCTCTTAATTAGGTCCCAAACCTTTTCTTCAGATGATCCCACATGGACATCTCTTGTAGGCTCAATGTCCAAGGCTTGATTTATAATTAGTTTGGGAACTTCGAACAAATCCATGCGTTTTTGCTTCATTGAGCTCAAACATATTATGAAGCCTTCATTTTTTATCCCGTCACTGGAACAAGAAAATTGGAATTAGAAAGGCCTGATTATCTCCTTGCCGCTCAGGGAAGTCGGGTCTACTTTGGTTTTTGCACTACTCTTGCATTCTGCACCCTTGAAGTGTGGTGACTATAGTCTAGTTGACTCTTGCATTCTGCACTCTTGAAGTGCGGTGACTATAGTCTGGTTGTCGAACTTCCTTTAGGTTTTTGTATCACCTGTGGGATAGCTTGATCTTTATCATAAATTAAATAAGTTTCTAGTCTAGTGGCATGATAATTGTTGAAAGGGTCTTTATCAATGAATTTGCTCAGGAGGATCTCCTCTTGATCAGTCTAATCTCTTATGATTTCTTCATCCTCAAGAAGCTCGGTGCAATACATTTCCTCCTTGGTGATAGAAGTGTGGGAGGAATCAAATATTGTTGAAGCTTCATCTACAACATGTTCTGAATGCAGAGGTTTGGACACTAGCTTCATTTTGGCTCCATGCTTGGTCCTTATAATCAGGTGTGACCAATCTAAAGAAAGGTATCAACCTAGTTTAGAAGTGAGTTCCCTGGATAGACATAGACAAAATATTGGGGGAATATCAATGATCATGGTATCATGCTTGACTGTGATAGTTGGGAAAAGAAACAAGGTCAATGGGAGGTCTTTAATGACTCCCACAGTAGTGACCATATTCCCATCTAACTGCATGACTCCTTTCTTCAAAGGTTCATAGCTCAGTCCTAGGGCTTCAGTTATCTTCTTTGGCATGACTGTGGTGTTGGCGTCAGAGTCAATCATGGAGTTGTGTAGCAATTTCTTACCCTCAACAAAGGTCAAGTAAAATGGCTTCGGCTTTGGTTCACCTTTGTCGACTTTTAATTCAGATTTTTCTTCTTGATCCTTAATAGAGGTTTCTTTCATGGTATTTGCAAGAACTTTGGCTGGAGGTGACTGACTAATAGCTTCCTCTTGCAGTGATTTCTCTTTTGGTTCTATGATTGGGTCTTCTCAGAGATCCTTTTGTAGCAATGTCTTTTGTTCTCTAATGGCTAATATTTCCCATAGGGAAACGTTAGTGGATGAATTTTTCAATTGTTCGACTATATCAAATAGTGGCAGCTTTGGAGGTTCTTTCCTTTTGGCCCTTGTCATTATAATTTCCTTTGTTGGTAGACATGGTGGTGCCACTGCAGAAGTACTAGATTCATAGTTGGAGGTGCTTTTTGGCTGCGGACTGACTAATTGTGGGATGACTACTTCACCCATGAAATTTCCTTTGGAATGGGTGTTGTTGTCAGGCTGAACATGTGGAGCTTTGGAAGTGGTCACTTCAAATGTGAAAACCGCCTCTTCTCCTTCCATCCATGAGAAAAGGGTGTGGTCGGGACCTATGTTGATTTCTTGCTCCAAAGACATTCCTTGTATTTGAGCGGTGGGTACCACATTTTCCATTTGTGGGGAGGTGTATGCATAGTCTCCATGCTCTGGCATTGCACCTTGGTTGTGTTGTTCGTGTATCTTTTGTTGTAGATTACACGTGGGAAATTTTGGGGCATATGTGAATCGTCACAAGGAAAACACCAAGGATTCCCATCATCGATCAAATTATTTTGTCTTGCAATCAATTCTCTATTTGAGCTTTGGTTGGTATTTCGTAGCAGAGTGGGTACCGGTACTATTTGAATTATTGTTGATGCCTGAGGATTTATGTGAGTGCTTCCTTGGAACTGATTTTGTTGGTAAGATGACCTTCCACTTGGATAATTCTGATAGGCTGGCTTCAGAGGAGTGGCCTGGTTGTTCTTGATGATAGTTATCTCATTGGACATAGCCGGTAACATTTCCTTTATGTCACTTATTTCATCCTTTGAGGGACTAGGTGAGGCACTCTAAGGACTGCTTGCATACATGTACATAGATTGAGGAGCAATAACTAGTGCAGTAGGTAGAATTTCCTGGGTGGAAGCTAGTATCTCAGGAAATATAGGCATGGTGGGTTGACACAGCAATTTCTTGACGTCGATAAGATTCTTTTTCGCTTTAATTGTAATATTGTATATGTTTGGTAGTGTGGTTTCATCGAGTGATTGAATCATCATGGAAATGTCTATTTTGATGGACTTTAGGTAAAACATGAATGCTAAGTCAAGTGGCAGATGAATTGTAGCCTGAACTATTTGCTAAGTTATGTGGAGGTATGTGTTGAAGTTTGTCAAGGCCTCATACGGGGCCCGCTTAATAACCTCTAACTGGTGATACAGAGAAGATCTATCACCATCATTCAAGAATGTTTCAAAAAAGGGGTCTCTGAGCTAATCCCATGTGTTTATAGAGTTAGCTGGCAGAGTGCGGTATTAATCTGATGCTTTTCCTCTAAAGGAGGCCATGAGAAACCTCAGTGCTATGTTTTCGTCTATTACTCCATGAACCAAACACACATCTACAACATCTTGGAGGTGTTCGGATGGTGTTCTCGAGCCATCTCTAGTAAACTTAGGAATAGACTTGAGGGAAGAGACTAGAATGGGGTTCCAAATGGTAGGTACTATTGGGTCAACCAGGAGACTCCCAACATCCCAAGCCACATAATTTCAGTTGGCGATAGGCAACATAGCTGGTGGAGGTTTCAAGATGTTTCTGTAATCGGTTCTAGTTGGTATTGACCCTAATGGAGATACCAACAAACCAAGTTTGTTTACTGTTTGGGATCTTATGACAGGTCGATGGCTCATGTACTTGCTCAAAGCTTAAGCATATCTTTCATAGTTCCCCTAGGCATGCTAGAAAAAGAAAAAACTATTGATGCCAAAAATTGACAAGGTAACAACCTCTTCTGGGAAACTCAGTTTCAAGGGGGGGCTATTGTTCCAAACTGAGTAACCTCTAGATTTTAAAGAAGTTGACTTCTTCTATAATTGGGGTTTTGAATGGGAAATGAAAGCAAATATAAAAATAAAAGATCTAACTTGGGCGGTACACCAAGATTTAAATTTAAGGCACAATAAACCTATCTTATAGATATGGTCTAAGGGACCGCTAAGCAATCTGCTATGTCTAAAATGACAACTATCAAAGAAAAATACCTAAATCATTTACATAGAGTTTCACTGAATAGAAAGAGTCAAAGACATGGTTCCAAAGCAGCATTCTATTCAAATCATTAAAGTTACAAATAAACTATTTAGAAACAACACAGTATAATGTTATCAATAGTTAAGAAACAGAAAGGCCAAATTACAAGGGCACATTCTATGAATCTTTACAACTATCTAACAAAATAGAGGCTTGTTGTCTCCTAAATTCTTCTATAGATATTATAAACTAGCAATAACATTTATCTTTCCTTATCTAAAGAATTCCTTCTTCAGTCATTTGTGAAGAACTCCTCTTAACAACAGAACTCTTTCTCCTTCGAGAGAAGTAGTATATATAGCCAAGAGCATCCATCGCCTTGGAAGTCTGTAACAGAAAATGATTCCCCATCATGAATCATAATGCTTGCAACAATGATTCATCATGGTCATTGCACCAAAAAATATTCTCGAGCATGAACCTAGTTGCTCACTAGTCAAGTGAATTCATTGCAAATGATGGTAGTGGTCCCACTCTACCCTATATAAACAAGTTTCACCTCAAACCAAAGCTGGTAGAACACACAGCACAACATGGCAGCTAGGAATTCGTGTCACTCTTCTCTTTTATTTAACCGTGCTGAGGGGTACGTGGCAGCATTTCACAACCTGAAGATCATCTTCCACGTCCTTTGATGAGAGCTTGCAATGAGGAGACATGTGGCATATTTCTTGTTTTTGGCATCACTTTGAGGGGCTCACTAAGGTTTTACACGGGTGGAGGTTTCGTGGCAAGCAGTCATGGCCCAAAAGAGAAGAGAAGGGAAGCTTTCTTTTGGTAAGCGATTTGGCAACACATGGTGGCTCGGTGTGAGAATTCCAAAAGGTGAAGTTCGAGTCCATTTTCATTTATTAGGCAAGGTTGGAAGCTAGGAAAAATGTCAAAATAACCTGAAGGGAGCATGGGGCATATTAAATATTGGTGCAGGAGCACCTTGCTCCTTAAATGCCTTTAGTCAGAAAAAAATTGAAATTTGAATTTTCCCATGGAAAATATTTGTAAAAGGTCATGAAGTGGTCCTAAATAATTTATTTGAGGTTATAAATAGGTCCTTAGGAGGTCCAAAGATAGAAAAAGAAAAAAAATGAAAAATTGCTAAAAGTTGCCAATTTATAAAATGCGAAAAAATCAGGAAGTTCAAGAGTCTTTAAGGGAAAAATGAAGAGACGGGTCGAAGAAGGTAGTTGTAAAGTTATTTAATTGTTTGGAAACATCTATATAAGCAATGTGGAGGTGAGAAAATGATCAAATTCTTGTATTCTTGAAGATTAATATCAATAAAAGTACCATGTTTTATAAATTTCTGAGTTTCTTCCAGTTTGCATTAACTTGTATGGTTTGTACAGAAGTTTAGGGATTCAAGTCTTTTTTTTTTTTTTAGAAAATATAGTTAGCATTATTTTGAATCCATTTGGGGAATATTTTATTAAGTAAAATAACTGTTTGAGCGCATTTCTTTAATTCTTTCAGAAACCCTTAAAAAATAGGGTTTTGAGAGTCAAATAAGTATTTGATGTCTACTCCACCAAATTAGGCCTTGTAAAATGGTGGAGTAGACTTAGGATTTATTAGGATGTGAGAGTATTTATTTGTGCAGGGGAAAAAAAAATCCATTGGTGTAGTTGCTGCTCACTCAGATTTCCTAAGTTTTCTTCATGAAAATTTGTGATTTACGTTAGAAAATGTTCTTAAATGCATTTAAATTGGTTAGGAGAAGGTTATTAATGTATTTATAAGTCCTTTTCAATGTGTGAGACTATAGTTAATGTTATTTAAGAGAAATACCAAATTTAAGTTGCTACCCCTTCATTTTGTATTGATTTTTGGGTTCATGAGTGATGGCTAGATGTAGGGTTTGGAGGAAACAACATTTGCAAAGGCTTGGAAATGGTGTAAATGGTATGAGAAGGTTTATTTTAAGGTGTTATAATCATTGGCACATTGGCATGAGATGTGGAAGGTTTACTTTCATGAAACCCACTTTGTATGAAGCATTGGTAAGCTTAAAACAAGGGTTTGCTAATTGTGTTTTATGGAAAGATTTGGGTAGTAAAATGTTTTTTTATTTTGAGGTTTCATAACCTGATTGAAGAATTTTTGGGGTTATTTAGTGTTTTGGAGTTTTTATAGTGGTGGCTCCTTTGTAATTTTGGCCTAATTAAGGCACCTTGCTAGGTGGATAGACAGATTTTATGTTGATTGTTTCAAAAAAATTATACCTTCTGTTAAATTATGCTTAAGAAGGCTGAAATGGGTTCCTAAAAATGTATTTATTCTATGGAGATTCAATCTGATTTGAAAGATACACCCGATTTAGTGTGTTGGCACTTACAAGCAAGTTTGGTCTTTGAGTGCAAGAATTTGAGAATTTGATAAAATGGAGTTATAAGGTAGTGTATGTGGTTTGTTTCTGTCAAAAAAATGATAGTTAAAGGTTTTTCAAGGTCTTATAAGAGTTAGAAGTAAGTTTGAGTGAATGGTTGTCTTTTTGCCTCATTGAGACAAGTTGAATTGAAGAGTATATTTGGTGCATGATGATGAATGATTTGCTCTAGAGTTTCCTAATCAGGAATTTGATTTGTTTCTATTAAAATGATGCTAGTAAAGATTTTTTTGAATCGGATAATGGTCTAGAGTACTAATGTGATGAGTTGGCTTGAAGTTTCAAGTGAATTTGAAGAGATTTTGCTAAAAATTTAAGTGATTCATTGGTGATGTTTAATTTGATCTTCTCCAATTGGTTTTGGGACAAAAGTTCCCCTTGAAATTTTTGTTGTGTTTTGTAGATGCTCTGCATCAAATATCCACATTATCTATTTCAGATCATCCTACATCTCAATCAGAGATGGGAGACATGAGCAGAGTGCCTTACCAAAGTGCAGTTGGAAGTTTGATGTATGTTATGGTTTGTACTAGACTAGACATTTCTCAAGTAGTGGGAGTTCTTTCGAGATATATGTCTAATCTTGGTAGAGTTCATTGGGATGCAGTTAAAAGAGTCTTCAGATATTTGTGGGGTACCTCAGATTATTCCTTATGTTATCATAATAAATGACTAGAGATGATATTTCCCTTGATATTCATGGTTATGTGGATTCATACTGGGTAGGTGATGTTGATAGCATAAAATCCACTAGTTCTTATGTGTTTACCTTATTTGGTGGTGAAATTAACTAGATGATTAAGTGATAGGTTGTGGTTTCTTTGTCCACTACTGAAGCAGAGTATATGATAGCTACTCATGCTTGTGAAGAAGCCATTTGGATTAAGAGACTATGTTCAAATATTGGTATAAAATAAGGTGCAGTGAAAATATATCGTGACAATCAGAGTGTGATATGCTAGTCAAGAACCCGACATTTCATACCAAGACCAAGCACATTGATTTATAGTATCATTTTGTTAGAGATATGGTTGAAGATGGTAGGGTGAAGCTAGTTAAGGTAGATAATTTGATATATGTTGATGATCCTTGAACTAAGCCTATGAGCAAAGAGAAGTTATGATGGTGTTCAAAGACTATGAGCCTTTTGACCCTTAGCAATTAAAGAGATGATGTTTACACCCTCACGTTGCTCTTGCAAGCTATTCAACAAGTGGGACATTTTCTAGGAAAATATGTCTCAACCTTGTAGTTATATGCAATTTATTGTTGATAGGATGTATATATATTTATATATGTGTTTCCTAGTTACACCAACAAGTGTATACAATGGCAACACATAGGAAAAAGTGAGCATGTTAACATTTTCAAGAAACTTCTAGAATGGTTGATATACATTAAATAAAGGATATATTGTAAATTTGGACCATTAATTATTAGGTTTTATATCTAATGGCAGATATTTGTTGGCCTATCTTGCCCTATAATGTAACTCTATTTTATGAGGGCATTGTATTACAAATGCGGTAGTAATTGTGATGATTTATGAGAGTCTGATAGCGGTCATGTTGTCTCTTGATCTTTGAGTGGTGATACTCTCGTGAGAAGCTTTCTCTACAAGTATATTGTAATGTTTGTGATTTACTCAATAATATATTGGGTAGCTTTTGGAGTGGGGTTTTTTTCCCAAAAGGGTTTTCCCCGTGTAAATCACTATGTCGTGGTATGCATGATATTTATGTTTATTTTTGTTTAAGTTTCTATAAATGTTAAAGATCTATAAAAATTTTACATTACTCTCCTCTCAAGATTAGTGTAGGAATTTGTTCCGCTACCTTAGCTTCCTTACAGATCAAATTATCCCTTTCACTACCCTCATGATCCCTCACCAATTCAATATCAAAGTATCCCTTCATCTCCATGTCATGAGCCTAATCTATCTCAAGATTCTAATATCCCTCCCAATCCATCTCATGACCCCCTCCATATCGAGATCAAGATATCCTTTCCATCCCATCTAATGATACCTTTACATATCAATAATTCAAGCATCCCCCTCCTCCACCTCATGATCCTCCCTAATTCAAGATCCAAGTATGCCTTCATCTCCATGTCATGAGCCTAATCTACTCAAGGCCCCAATATCCCTCATAATCCCCCTGATTATCCTAATCCTCCAAAATATTGCATCACTCCTATCCAAACTATCCACAAACCATACACCTATCAATGGGTTCTTCTATATTCATCCAATCATATTTACTCCAAGAACCTATAATTCCTTCCACCTCATGCATTCCACTTAAAATGTAATCAAATCTTGTTTCCAAAAAAAAAAAATTGTATTTGCAAAAGGATTTTTCAAAACATGTATTATCAAGGCAAAGGGTTCTAGGCCTCGATGAACAAGGCATTTTAGAAACCCTCCAAATCAAATAAAATCCAAATTATCATGGACTTGGATACCATGCTTAAGACATTAGAACATCTTCCATCCATCTAAATCCAAATATCCACATTACCCATCCTATAAATCTATCTTGGGTCTTTATATTCCAAAGCCCAATCCTTCATCCCTTCCATATATTTTGGGTCTCTATGTCCCAAAACCAAGTCCTTCATCCCTTCCATCCTTTTTTGGTCCCTATTTCCCAAAACCAAGTCCTTCATCCCTTCTCTCCATCTTGGTTTCTTATATTTCACCACCTATCACTCCTATTTTAAAATCCCTTCATCTTATTTATTCATCACCTCACATCCCAAATCAAGATCAACAAAGGTACACATTATTGAATCCCTTCCAACATACTAGCTACATCAGCCCATCCATAAAATATCCATGTCATTCATCTTCACGAACCAATCTCATTGCTCTTGGAAGCAATTTGGATGCAAAATCTAAAATGCATAAAGTCAAACATCCACCAAAATCCAAGGATCAAAATGCCCCATCTAAAATGCATGCTAAAGCCAAGAAAAATATGATCCAAAAGAAATAAAATCTAAAGGGCCAAAAAATCCCATGTGGATTCCCAAATTACTCATAGAAGAAATGCACCTCAAATACCAATCTAAATTCACATCCAAACTTGCTAATCCAATATTTTCTTACACACTTAAGTCCACTAATCCTCCATCTAAGCATCTCCCATCTTCCAAATCCAATTTGAGCCCTTATGTCCCAAAATTTGTATCCACTCCTCCATCTAATTCTCCAAATTCAAAATCCACTTATCTACAACTTCACCACCCGTTCTTTGTTTTTTTTCTTAATTTTTTGAGGAACTTAATTTTTTTTTAAATTTGATCTTTCCTTCTCTTTGTCACACTTTGAAAATGTACGTATGAACTAAAAAACCTGCTAGAGCTTATAGAATTCAACCTTTACCTTATTCTTTAGTGCCCTTGAGTAAATCACAAATCTTTCAAATACTTTGAAATAACTAAAAACGTTTTTGGTACTCTTTGGAGTTTTTGAACTAAATGAATCACAAAAATAATTCAACACTTTTCTTTTCTCCTTAATATCATCACTTTGAATGATTTACAAACCAAATTAAGTGTCAAAACAACTCCTTAGCACTTGATTTACTTCTCATTTGTAGTTTAGGTGAAGGAAGAGATCATAAAGCATAACCAAATTTAGACAAATAATTATTTTTTTAAGAACCCTAAAATATGGAACATTTGATAAAATCCTAACCACATGGAAATTACACCATACACACATAACACTTATCAACATATTCTAGAAATATTATCTAATAGCCAATTGTATAAAAATAACACATTGTACTTTGTCCAAACTAGTTAGCCTAGTTAGTATAGCTTACTTGGTATGGTTATAACCCAAGGTCTCCACATAAAAATAGGTAGACAAATTTCCTACTTGATCATGAAAACACACATTCCATTTCATACTCTTTGTAAACATGTATCACACACCTTTAATGAATAAAGGATAATATTCTTCATGTCCTTTTCATGTCTTTTCTTCACTTTAGCCCTAGCATTATAAAAATACTTCTATATCTCAAGATTACCACTAGAAACACATCTATCTCCATTGATGTAGGTCCATAACTTTGACTACATGGGAATTTTTCCTCTACTTACCAACATGAATCAAATCACTTATAGTAGTGATATAAGGCCTTTTATTATTTTGTAAGGCATAATTATGATACTTATGAAAGTTGTGTAGTATTTCATTATAGGATAATTTTGTATGGTGATGCAATACTTAATTATATTGTTTAATTTTGTGTTATATATTTATAAAATTCATCAAGAAGCTTTATAAAACCATAAACACTTCTACAAAGAGAATTCACATGAAAGTGAAAAAGCTAATATTTTATATTTACCCTAACAATCATTGCACAAGGCTCTTGCCTATAAAGGCAAGAGTAAAGACCAACTAATATAAACTCTATAAATGAGTCATCATGTGAGTCACTAGTGTGAAGACTAAGTAAACAACAAATTGCCAAATATAAAAGATGCTCTCAACAATGAGACACCTAAGCAAGTTTATATCTTAAGTGCATAATAAAAGTAGGATAATATTTAGTAAATATATAAACATAAGGCAGTCTAATAACCCCCATATATGATGAGATTAAATGATATCTAGTTTTCTTTGATTAAGTTCATGAATTTTAGCATTTCAACCTATCAAGTTCATAAAAAATCCTAAAGACATATCTTTTATATCTTTCATGCATCTTAAACAAGACTTTAGTATGTGGAAATATAATTATGATATGATGGTATTTCTATGTGTGGATATATGTGCTCATTGTTAGGTTTTCATAGGCAGATATCTAAAAGCTAAATGCAGATTTTATCAAATAAATTAGAAATAAAATCACACATAAAATTAACACAGAGAATTTAACGTGGTTCACCCAATGTGGGCTACATCCACCAAACCGCAGCCATCCAATGATAATATTAACCAGTGCAAAACCCTATTACAATATCGTGAATAATCACCTGTTTCTTATGATACTATAACTCTATCCTAAACCCTTTATAAATTAGGGTTATACAAAATTGGGGTTTTTTCCCTTTTTGTGATTTTTTCCCTTTTTCAGTAATTTTGTGAAAATATACATGAAGAGTGTACAGTATAGAATGATCAGTCACCACATACCAACAATCTCCCACTTGGAGACTGATCAGGCTCCACACCTAAACAATCTCCCACTTGGAGATTGAACCTGGACGACACCGCTACACTTACAGCTCCCACTGGAAATAAGCACCTTGGACCCTGCTGCTTTCTTATACTTTAATTCAACCTTGAAGGCCAACCGAAGCTAAAGAGGATCTCAACTTCTCCCTTATCACTGCCATAGTAAACATATCCACTGGATTTACATTTGTATGTATCTTTTCCAGCTTTACCTATCCATCCTCCAACACTGATCGAATGAAATGATACCTCAACTGAATGTGTTTGGTTTTAGAGTGCAAGGCATAATTCTTTGCAAGATGTATAGCACTATGGCTGTCTATGAACAAGTAATTTTCAGCCTGTTGTTTTCCCAACTCTTCCATGAAAAATTGCATCCATATCATCTCCTTTGTTGCCTTTGTTGTAGCCACATACTCTGCCTGTGTGGTGGATAAAGCAACCACCTTTTGCAATCAAGATATCCAACTTACTGCTGTCCCACCAACGGTAAATACATAACCTATGGTACTCCGCCTGGTATCAATATCCCCTACCAGATCTAAGTCAACATAGCCTTTTAAATCTGTATTAGAGCCCTCAAAACATAGATGTTTATCTGGTGTACCTCTCAAATACCTGAGAATCCATTTCATTGCATTCCAATGCTCAATTCCTAGATTACTCATATACTGGCTAACAACTCCTACATCATGTACAATATCTGGTCTCATGCATACCATGGCATACATTAAACTACCTACAGCTATAGCATATGGTACCTTGGACATTTTTTCTTCCTCCTCTTGTGTCTTTGGACACATATCCTTAGTCAATTTTACATGACTGGGCAAAGGTGTGCTGATAGCTTTTGCATTCTCCATATGAAATCTCTGCAACACCTTTTTAACATAATCAACCTGAGATAAAAATAATTTCCTATTTTTCTTATCTCTTGTAATCTTCATACCAAGGATTTGTTTTGCTGCCCCCAAATCCTTCATAGCAAATGAATTTGCTAACTATTGTTTTAACTCCTTTATGTGATCCATGTTAGACCCCGCTACAAGCATATCATCAACATATAAACATAAAATAATGTAGCTATCTTCACCTAGCATCTTAAAATAAACACAATGGTCTGAATTACACCTATTGTAACCTTGCTCAGCCATAAAACTATCAAATTTAAGATACCATTGTCGAGGTGCTTGCTTCAAGCCATATAAGCTTTTCTTCAATCTGCACACTAGTTTCTCCTTACCTTTGACCTCAAATCCTTGTGGTTGTTCCATATAAATTTCCTCTTCCAAATCACCATAGAGAAAGGTAGTATTAACATCAAGCTATTCTAAATGCAAATCTTCAACAACCACAATACTTAACATAGTACGAATAGAGGTCATTTTAACAACTGGAGAAAATATTTCATCAAAATCAATACCCTATTTCTGTGAAAATCCCTTTACAACTAATTTGGATTTAAATCTTTTCTTACCTCCATCCTCCTCTTTCATCCTATAAACCCATTTTTTTGCTAAGGCCTTTTTACCTGCAAGCAACTTGCATAATTCCCAAGTCTGATTTTTCAGCAAGGAGTCCATTTCTTCTTCCATTCCATGCTTCTACTGAACCTTGGTATCCACCTGCATAGCTTCATGATAACATTCTAGTTCACCAGTATCAGTTAATAAAATAGAGTACAAAGAGGGAGAAAATCTTTCTGGAGGTCTACTTAACCTTGAAGATCGCCTAACATTCACTAGAGTTTGTGGTATTTCTTGTTGCTATTGTTGTGGAGCATGAAGAACCACTGGAACATTGTTGTTTGTAATATCATCCAGCACTGCATAATCCTATTATTTCTTCTCATGCTGCTGCAAGAGATCTTTGTACAACATTTTCTCATTGAATATGACATCCCTGCTTCTCACAATTTTCTTATTTTCAAAATCCCAAAGCCTATAACCAAATTCATCAATGCCATATCCAACAGATATACATTTCTTTGATTTTGCATCAAGCTTGGTTCTATTTTTAGAATCTATATGTGCAAATGCTTTACAACCAAAGGTTTTCAGAAAAGAATAACTTACCTTCTTACCTTTCCATGCTTCCTCTGGAATACCACAACCCAAAGGGTTAGAGGGACCTCTATTAATTAAATAAACAACAGTATTTACAGCCTCTTCCCACATGTTTAAAGGCAACCCAACATGCAATCTCATAGTTCGTGCATGCTCCATTATTGTTCTGTTCATACGCTCAGCCACTCCATTTTCCTGTGGAGTCCTTGGAACCATTTTCTGCCTACGAATACCATTAGAGGAACAATAATCTTCAAACTCTTTGCTGCAATACTCACCACCGTTATTAGATCTGAGACATTTCAGCTTTTTACCTATCTCATTCTCAACCAAGCTTCTCCATTTTTTAAAAGTTTCAAATACATCAAATTTCTGCCTAATGAAATAAATCCATACCTTCCTAGTTGCATCATCAATGAATGTGACATAATAATGAGAGCCACCAAGAGAAGATACCTGAGTTGGTCCCCATACATCCATATGCATAAGCTCCAATTTCTCATCTTTCTTTTGTTTTCCATCCTTGAGAAAACTAACTCTCTTTTGTTTTCCATAAACACAACTTTCACATAAATCCATATTAACACATTTTAGACCTGGTAAAACATTCTTTGAATGAAGTACTTTCATACCTTTTGCATTCATATGCCCAAGTCTGTTATGCCATAGTGCTGATTCAGATTTCATAGCAACTATCTGATTTTCTTCCTATTGAACTGCAACAACTGTTCCTGAACATTGATTTTTATCTACAATAGCTAAAGTAGAAGGAACAGTATGACCTGTACAAAGATATAAGGTGCCTACTTTCACACCTTTTTCTACTACTAAGGCACCTTTTGTAACCTTCCAATTTTTATCACTAAATGTAACAACACAACCTTCATCATCTAGTTTCCCTACATAAATTAAATTTCTTTTTAGCTTTGGAACATGCCTTACCTCATGTAGTAGCCAATGATTCCCATTCTGCGACTTGATCTTGATTCTTCCCTTTCCAACAATCTGACAGGGTTCATTATCTCCCAAATAAACCAGCCCAAAATCCCCTTGGACATAATCAAGAAAATAATTTCTATGGGGCGTAGCATGAAATGAAGCCCCTAACACCCAAGAATCATCAACATTGTCAAGAGAAAGAATCAAAGCATCCTCATCAGATTTATTACTTACCACATTTACCTCTTTATTTCCTTCCTGTTTGTCTCCTTCTTTATTTTTTCGAGACCAACAATCTTTCTTTACATGCCCTGGCTTACCATAGTACCATCAATCCCTCTTGTCTCTAGATTCTGTCCCTTGATTTTCCTCGTGACTTCCCACAACTCCCAAAATTGTTTCATCTCTCGTTTGTTCTGCCCCTACTTTCTACATTCAAAACACTGCCTGATGTGGATGTTCCACCTGAGCTTTTCCTACGAATTTCCTCGCTCAAAATAACACCAACAACATTATCAAATTTCAATGTATTTGAACCAGAAATAGAATTGCTAACAGCCATTACCAAGCTATTCTAGCTTTTAGGCAAAGAACACATAATCAAAAGAGCCCTAACTTCTTCATCAAAGTTAACTTTTACAGAAGTTAATTGACTGGTAACCGTATTAAATTCATTCAAATGATCAGTAACTGATCCACCTTCTACCATTTTCATATTAAATAAACACTTCATAAGAAATACCTTATTCGAAGCAGAAGGCTTTTCATATAACTTTGCTAGGGTTTCCATCAACTCTAGAGTTGTCTATGCTGTTGTAATATTGAACGCCATCGATTGTACCAGGCATAAGCGAATACTGCCAAGTGCCTTTCTGTCCAAAATATCCCAGTCCTCATCTGACATTGCTGTAGGTTTCTTGGTTTTCCCTTCCAATGGCCGCCACAAATCCTTCTGATAGAGATAAACCTCCATCTGCATCTTCCATAACTGATAGTTCTACCCATGGAACTTATCAACCTTCAACTTACCCTCATCTGCTATTGCTCCCACTTAACCATGAGACTCCCACTCAACCGTGAGACTTTCCTGCAAACGATAATCGAAAACAACCCGCTCTGATACCACTTGTTAGGTTTTCATAGTCAGATATCTAAAAGGTAAACGCAAATTTTATCAAATAAACTAGAAATAAAATCAAACATAAAATTAACACAGAGAATTTAACGTGGTTCACCCCATGTGGGCTACATCCACCAAACCGCAGCCATCCAATGATATTATTAACCTGTGTAAAACCCTATTACAATATCGTGAATAATCACCTATTTCTTATGATACTGTAACTCTATCCTAAACCCTTTATAAATTAGGGTTATAGAAAATCAAGGTTTTTTCCCTTTTTCAGTAATTTCATGAAAAAAGCAGGATACATGAAGATTGTACAGTATAGAATGATCAGTCGCCACATACCAACACTCATGAAATTTAGTATGATTCTATGCTTGATTTATGATTATTAATGATGTGTATGCTTTAGGATGAAACTAAAATTTTGTAGCTAAGGAGAATTGTAACCCATAACACCTGGATATACAACCCATAATATAATACCACAACCACTTGCAAGGGAGAAGACAAAGCACTTGAAACATGAAAACTCCAAGAAGGAATAAAGATAACCATTGAATGGTCAACTTTGAGTCATCACCAACACCAAATAGGATGATAGAAAGAAAGAGTCTACTCTAAGTAGGAAAGCTTAATGACATGACAATTTTCATAGAGAACATTGCTATCATACCATTAAGGCAGAGTTATATTTTGAATTCTCTCCTTCTGTCTTTTTCAATTATGGTTATTAGTTACATAGACTAGTTATATCCCTATTATTGAGGGAGAGTGGGCATATGCATTTATGTTTTATTTTTAGTCCTTGTGTGAATAAAATTCCTCCCACACCTATGTATTGGGTGTTTGTTGTTTTTAATTCCCAACTTGGTATCAAAGATACCCTATGATTTAGCCACTTTGAATGATTGGTTACCTTGAGGGATTGACCAACAAATAGGTGAAAGTTACAATAACTTTACCTCTATGCTTCAGGCTCTACAAAACCTAAGAGGGTGATCCATGACAACATTTATCAATATCATGTGCCAATTATCTCAAATATTGTAATAAGTTGATGTGCTTGAGGTTTATGAAAATGAGATCTAGCTAAAATCACTCAATCATTTCTACATTTTTAAGACCATAGGATAATATAAGAACTCACTTCAAACATACATTTTTAATAAAAAATATAGATTGAAAATATTTTAATGTGTTTGATCCTTCAGACTGTAAATCACACACATAGGCAAGAGATTAGTGGCTTATCCTAGGGCTACAAAGTCAAAACTAGTGCAATTGGAGTTCCACAATAACATTTCACCTAGATATTTAAAGCTTCACAATATTGCCTTATAATATTATGCTCAGTATTACTCACCAACTCTACTTATCAAATCCCAATATTCATTCACACACACCTGTGTTCTTAATAAATAATTTAACCTATTCTTTGAATAAGAGCCTTAATAAAAAAAATATATCCATAGACACAACTATGGAGACAAATAGAAATATCCTTGATCTTTTTATTCATAATCTATGCAAACCACACATTAGGAGACAATTGGCTTTAGAAAATTTTCCATTGAATTCCAAGAAATGTCAATATTGTTATGTGACATTGCCAATTACAAAATTTCAAACATAAAACCCTAGAATGACCTTGACTCAATTCTCTATAGCTCATTACAAAATTCACCAAAATATCTATACAAAAGGACATTAATTCCCTTTTATAGAATAAAGGAGCAACAAGCTTCGGGCCTCTAACACCATTCAATTCAATTTTTTAGTTATAGCATTTAAAACCTTAACCATGCATAAGAGAGAGATTCAGATGATAAAACCATTACCACTAAGATGCAGAGGCATTTTCCCATGTCTCCAATAAAATGCACATTAAAGTAGGCAGTTACATTATGAAAACAAAGAATTCCTTTCATCCACTCCTCGATTTCTATGAACATCTTCATACTATGTCATAATTATCAAGTAGTCATTCTTCTTTGAATTCTAACCATTAGATTGAAAGTGGATGGTTGAGATTAAGTCCTCTATGAAGTTTAAATCATAATCGTTTGATCACATAAGTTATATGATCAATGGTTTCCGCATGCCCCCATACATTGCACCTTCCTTTGGTCGTTGAGAAATAATACTTGTGATGGCTTAGATTCATGTAATGAAATGATTTTCTGCCAGCTATCCTAAGAATATTCTCTTATTATGCCTCCTCAATCTTCACATCACACATCCCATTTAAGCCTCGAGCCTTGTGAATTTAAATTATGATGTGGGGAAACCTTGTGACATAACCTCATTCAACCACCTATCAATTAGAATATTCCCCTAGAATATTCTTATATTGTATATCACACTTCACTCATGATCAGTTTGAAACTTAAATGTGATAGAAAGGATCCTCTCAATGAGCAATAGTATTGACAACTATCCTCTAATATACCATGAATATACCACCTAATTTATCGCGCATCGAAAATAGGCCTTAGTCTTCATGAAATACAAATATGATGTATTGAACTTATGTGATGGCCATTAGATTTCCTCTTTTCCACCATTTTGTAGATCTCAAATATCACACATCACACTTCTTCATATAGGTCCCTTGTTCAAATTTGTGATGTGATGTAAGCTTGTGTTGAACTAGTATCTTGACATGTGTAGAACTTTGAAGGGATCATCGCATATCACAAATAGGCCCTAGTCCTCTTGATATACAAATGCAATGTATTAAGACCCTATGATGGAACATGATCTCACCATGTGGAACAGTCGTGAACCTTGGAACACATCACAAATAGACCTTGGTCCTCCTGATACACAAATGCAATGCAAAGCACTTGTGCGATGATCGTTAGATCATTTCCTTTTACCTTCCACTATTTGATCTCACCATCACGCATCACAAAAATACCTCAGCAACTATAGAGTAAAATTGTGATGCATAGACTTCATATGATCCAAACAAAATATTCCTCCATTATATTCCCTTTCTTCCCTCTCTTATCACATATTGAACACTAGCTTCACGACATGAAACCACGATGCATAGGAAGAGTGTGATAGCCATTTAATGTTCATCCATTCATCTGAGTTGTTGGAGTCTTCATCATAGAACAATTGACCATCACACTTTACACTAGCATATTGTCATCGGAGCCATTGATTTTGGAACATCGCACATCATGATTTCACTCCATGCTTCTAGGAACCAAAATGCGATGCAAAGGGATGGCACAATGGGAAACAACTTAAGTGAAATAATCTTGTATGTGTTGAATAAGTTGTGTTAAAATGTGGTCATGCATATGCAAATGAATAGATGATATTTAACAAGGCAAAATTCATGAATGAAACTTAGGGCCAAATTAAATAAAAGATGGACACTATCGGTGAAGGTAAAGGTTTTGAGAACCATGGTAGTGACCAACAAAGTTTTGAAAACAACATGAAATGTCTACAACAATGATACTTAGAAAAATTTTCCATTCATAAGTAAAACTAGAGGTTATGGTAACCATGTTGGTGGCCTAAGAAGTTTTGACAACCAACCAAAAGATCGAGAAAATTTAGACCTAGCCAAATTTTCAAAGAATTTGGTAATATGGGCTCAGGTGATGAAAATGAAGCAAGGGGTCTGTCAAGACATGGACACAAAGACATAAGATATAACTTAAACCATCCAAAAAATTACTCAACTGATCAAGGAGCAAATAGAAAGAATGACCAAGGCATAGAAAAATTAGTGTTTTAGGAGGGTTTTAGCCTTATGGTGAACCCTATACACAAGAATTGCAAACCCTACCCATCAGAACACATTGAACTTTGAATAGCATGACTCAAAACAAAAATAATTTATAGACTCCATCATTGGCTCATGTTTAGGGACATTTTTTCACCATGAAAAAAATGAGAATCCAACAATATTTTTGTGGAGTAGATCAGAATGTAGAGCAACAAAGAAAAAACCCTGAACAAGGGTAGGAAACCCAAAAACCAGATGCAAAGCAAAAGGTAGAAACCAAACCAAAACCTATTTACATAATGTACATGGAAAATGCATACTTCAAGTGAAGTATGGCTTTAAGAATTGTCTATGTACTGGAAATTCCTAGAGTTCACCTATCAAACTTTGCAGATAATATGAATCTTTTCTATGAATACTACTGACCAAATAAGGCCCCAACCATAAGGCATCAAACTTGTCATGATTTTTTGTGTCTTTAGCCTTGCAATTCCACATCAGGACCATGCGCCCAACTTCAAAATTTATAGAGGAATATTTCTTGTCATACAACCTCTTCACCTACAAATACAGCTTCAAATTACCTTATTGTGCTTACTTCTTGTTTCATCTAGTTTTGTTAGAACATTAATTCCTTTTTGCAAATCATCTGGAATATCATCTTCATACTCTTCGATGAATTTATATACTTTCAAAAAATTGTTGGTTGACATCCTAGCCTCAATTCCATATACCAATTTGAATTGAGGATGCCCTATTGCCTTCTTGGTGGTCATTCTATCTACCCAAAGAGCTTGTCTTAATTTGGAGTCTTAAGCCTTCTTATTCTTCTCAATCACCCTTTTGATGATCTTCAACAAAATCTTATTAGTAGATTTAGCTTTTCCATTACCCTAAGGGTGATAAGGGGATGAGTAGGAAATCCATTTTCCATTCTTGTAGCAGAAACTTATAAATTCTTCAAATCTGAAATACGTAGCATTATATGCTACAGTATTTTTTGGTACACCAAATCTGATCAAAATATTATTCATTAATAAATCCACAACCACTTTTTGTGCATCCTTCCTTGTAGGGATGGCCTCAACCCATTTTGTAAAGTAATCAGTGGCTACCAAGATCCAAGAATTTCCACCATAGGATTTCTCAATGATCTCCCCTATAAAATAAATCCCCCACTACTAAAATCGTGGTTGGACTATGACTGATTTGAGGGGTAAGTTCCCAAAGAATTTAAAATTCCCTGAAAGCCTTTGGAAAGCATCATAGGTCTTCACCATCTTGTAGTAAAATACCACTAATAGGGGGTTAATCAGTGATATACTAATTCAAAATAGCCTTGAATTAAACTTTCAAAACTTGAATGATAAATGCCATGAGAACTGGAATACTTAGAATCAAGAACTTTGGTGGACATTACTAACTCAAGACATCAACTCACACTTTTGACAAGACTAACATGATATCAAGACAACTTTGATTGAAGCACCATATATAAACATCATGACAGTTTTTGGTGTATTAAGATAGGTATTATGAGAATTAAAAACTGATAGGTCATAGTCAAAGATTCATCAACACAACATTATGAAGCAATCTATGATAAACATTAACTAATGAAAATTACAATCAAACACATCAATGATAATGACAACCCATAACATAAATATTTTCCTGAGTGGGAAACCCTCATGGGGAATAAAAACCACTCAAAATGCCTCATTGGCTTTATTTGAAAACTTTTGTTTACAATGCCTCACTGGAATGTGCCTCACTAGCAATGTGTCTCATTGAAATTAAATGTGCCTCACTAGAAATAAATAATATGCCTCTTTGGCAAGAGTGTGTCTCACTGGCTATAAAGAATATTCCTCACTAGTAAGAGTGTGCCTCACTAGCTAATGCAATATGCTTCATATCATCATAGTTCTTATACAAATACAGAGTATCATCTCTGTTTCACTTTCAAAGCTTCTTCTGATCTTACATCACTTGAGATTCAAAAGAATAAGTCCAAATACAATATACTATTGTTTATATGTCTAGTATACATAGTAGTATATAGTATTACTACATAAGGATATACAATTTTGCTCAAATAAACATTTCATGAAATAAAACTAACAATAATGCCTATTTACATCACTGAGAAAATTGAATCTTAGCGGAGTATGAATAAATAATAAAAATGATGTTTCTTCCTCATCAACCCTTTTGAATGTCTTCAATATCATATATATAATTTTCTTTGTCTTTGAACTAAAAACAAACTTTCAACTCCATAATTGTCCTACAGTTTCCTTAACAAATAATAGAATGATAATCAACTGTAGTTTTGTTTACCATAACAGTTAATGACATAATGCTCTGTTGTATGTAGTCCTAAGGGTAAAGAAAGCAACTTTAACATAACTCATAACAAAATTCTAACCACAAAGAAATTGAATAGTCTTTAACATAATTCACATAAAAAGCCATAACATAATGTTGACTCGAATAGGTAAAGGAACCCACATATAACAAAATGCAGACTAAAACAAGGGTTTTAACAAACTCTTTTGGAATTAAAACTATCAAACCTGTACCCTTCTTTTCAAATATTCAAGAAAAACAAGTATTAAGGGAACAAAAACATTTGTTAACAACTTTGTGAATGCATCCTTTCGGCCTATAAAGGAAAACTGTTAATGCCACATCATATTTTTTCCACATAGTTAGCAAATGTTACCAAACCGTACTTGCCATAGCTCTGACTCAAACCCTAACTAAACGCTCGCACCCTAGGCACTGAATAATATAAACTTTTAAAAAAATGAGCTTTGGGGGTCTTTTTCTTATTACTTTTATGTTATATTCCTTTAGGCTTTATGACCCCGAAATGTGATTAGTTTCCTATTTTATTTTCAAATCCTTAGGAAATTTTAATTCCCAAGGCCTTAAACATTATGTTCATGTTAATTATCATAAATTTTTGATTAGGCACCAAGAATACTTTCTCTAAGGATCATTCAAGATTGTTATTAAACAAACTTGTTATGATATTCCTCTCATCTTCTCAATATAAAAAGACTTGATTAATATGAAAAATATTTCTCAAGAACTTGTCATGTTGTGTAATGTAATCACATTAATAGGACAAGTAATAAGATGTGCATTTAATCACACAAGTTTTTCACCTTGGGAAATTTGAATTAGGAACTCTGATTGAAATACCACACACAATTCCAAGGAGAGTAATGTTGCAAGATCAACTTACTATCTTATTTTCTTTGGCATTAATTCCAACATTTCTGAGGGGACAACAAACTCCCCCTTTGACATTGATGTCAAACACCAATAAGATAAAACATCAAAGCCAAATTCCAACTGAGAATAATATACCTGAACTGGAAATGTCATTGTGATGAGCACATAATCTTCCCTATCAAAATTCACAAAGACTGTCATATCAAATTGTGAATCTTCAAGAACAAACAAGAAATCAACAATACGATTGCTCAAAATATACTACTATAATGCCAAAATACCCTATTCAATCTGTAATAAAAAACTGCTCAAAAATCAGTACCAAAACTATCCATTGAATCAAAACAATATAGATCAAAAACATTGCAGAAAATTTTACTCACTATCACTATAATCAAATCACTCAATGTCACCAACTATATATTTTCTCCCCTTTTTGACAACAATGCCAAAGGAGAGACAATCGGAAATGCTACAAAACTAAAAGAATGGTGTATAAAAGTATAGTGTATTTTCATGCACCATAGATCCACCATAGAAAACCATAATGCCAACACTGCCAACAGGGGTAAAAATAAGCATGAAAATCCCCCCCTAACTCTATGAATAGGAGTAAATCACCGAAGAGAACTGTTCTTTCTCTCTAAGTCAACTCAAAAACTATGGAGAAAATCTTAATGTGAAACTAGAGTTAACAAAATACCAAATGCAACAATGCAAACCACTTGTGAAAAATGGATGTATCCAAAGAATCAACATAATATGAACAAGATCACTATCAAGATGTATGTAGTGTGAGGAAACCAATGCAATTTCCAAAAATTCATAATGAAGATGCCAAGTACAAGCTATTCCAAATAATCTGAATGTAAATGATATCAAATAAGGTGAACCAAGATTTCAACAAGATTCAAGTGACCCAAGTGTAAAGCTTCAAATTCACTATCTTCATATAGCAGCATAAGCATTGAAGTTTCACTATCCAACTTCCAACATCTAGTACAAGTGTTAAATAAATTTTCATTACTCTCCTTGTGAATTATCAAGGTGGAAACAGTAATGGACCCATTATACTGACAAAAGTGTCAAGAACATCTCATACTAATCATCATATTTGCATATCAGGACCAACTATAATAATGAAGAAGAATGTTGTATACTTGTACCAATCAACAATGAAGAAGAATGTTGTCTACCTGTGCCAATCATACTTGTTGACAAATGTAAGACTGAAGCATACCACTATTTATACCAATCAAATAAGTAAGTTCATGTCCAAATTATAACTCTATCCTGTCCACTGATCAAATGTAAATGTAATCATGTACTTGACTAAGATAAGGATTGTGTCTTTGAAATGAATCCACTCAAAAACAAAGACCATGATAGTGATTTGTGAACATTAAGTGCAAAGAAACCTATTTTGATCAAGAGCACAACCATTACCATTACTATAACAAGAGCACAACCATTACTATGAATATACATAATTCATTGTCATTCACTATCCTGCACACTACCACAGGTTAAGAGAGTGAATTATGCATTATTCCACTATCTATAAAAAATATTACTTCACTTTCCACTATAATAGATTGACCACCTCAAAGCACTGCAAAAACTCAGTCTTAAGCAAATGTGATCAAAGTTAAATTTCACTATCTATGCAAGATCAAGATCCAAATTAAGTGCAAGTTTATGTGTAAATATAACATCATTGTCCCAATATCAAAACACCATTTCCAAAGTGGAAACCCACTACAAAAGGCAATATATGGCCAACACTATGTACAATTTTTTTGTCATGTCACTTTCAAGCAATAAGGAACTATCACTCACTGTCCTTGCAAGAATTTTATGCAACTGTCACTGAGAAAAGAGTAACACATCAATACCCTATCAATATTTCATGTTGTAAGTATGTAAATTTGTACCACCTACTTATCAACCTTATAAAAATCTCCCATCAATGCAATATTGAGACCTCATAGCAAAATAAATGACAAGAATGCATATAATCTAAACAATGATGAGAATTTTGTGCACTGTCAAATGATGAGAAGCACTAAACATAAATCATGTCAATGTGCCAAGAATGGTACCATATCACATGCCATGTTAACTACAACAATGAAGGAAATCTATTAAGCAAGATACCAATCAAGTAGTCCTATAAAGGAGATATGACAAAACCATTTATGATCAAACAAATTAGAAAGACCAAATGTTGCAATGTGATATCACTAAAATATATCAGTGTCAACTAAACACCAAGTACTTATCAAGGTATTGATGGTGTTGACATTCAGGACAACAACTGAATGTTAAACCTTGTAACATTAAAATCTAAACAACACAGAAGCCTTGGAAGAAGTAAGTCAAAAAACCACATGCTTCCCCTAACTAAATACATAAGATGAAGCAAAGACTGCAAACCTATCCAAGTACCTGTCATGCAAGTTGCAATTCCTTCCATGCACTTTATTACTTTATGTCATTACCAAGAAAGCTTCCACTATCAACCTGAAACTATCATCACACTATACAATACCAATGCCACATCTTTAATCACTATCATATAACTTCATGTACCTTTGGTATTCAATATAGTAAGATCATAAATGAATCAAAGTATTATATCAATTGTCTCTGTAACAATGAAATTAAACTATTCCATCAAAAATGTAATATCACTACCACTTTGTGATTTCATATCTTTGTAATGATATCTTATTTCTGGATATCTAATTACAATATATATGTCCACTGTCAAGATGCTAAGTAACAACAAAGTTACATAATGTCAACCAAACTTCCCAAAATCTAATTATTGGACTTAAGTTCAATTCCAAACTGAATTCTATATTATGATAAGTTCCATTTTTCATCATAAGTACCCATTTATACAATAAGTACCAATTTTTCCAAGTCAAATGGTGAAAATCATTACTAACTATATCAAACTACCTCAAAGTGTCACTGATATATGCCACCATTTTTTCAGAAATGTAAAAAAAGATGAATGATAAAACTATTAACAATCACACTTGTCACTGAGTCTCTGGTACAACCCTCTAACTTTTGATAACCTAATCAATTGATTTACACTCTTTGATACCAAAATCATTATCGTATATTACCAGTACCAACACCATTATTGACTAAATTGATTCAAGAAGAAATCAAAGCAACTTCATTAATACTTATTATCTTCCTCAATTTCCTTGTTTTCTCTAGGGGCAAAAAAAAAATAGTAACCTGCTCCCTCTTTCCTCATACTACATCTCATGCATTAGGTGAAAATTTTTGTGTAACATACACCTGATTAGAGTCTTGCTTTGTTTTCCAAATCATCATAGGCTCCTTATTTTGCTTGTTCAAAGTACATGTTATTTTGTTATACTTGTACTATTGTACTTTATGCCCAACATTATTACATCTAAAACATATAACATGATGAGCAGTACCTGGTAATCATGATTACTTCTTGACAAACCACAAAAATTCAAACCTTGATGTCATTTTAGCAACCAAAAATCTCTTTTCATTTTCCCAACCTTATTGTAGTTAAAACACACAACATTGAGGTTCTTAATTGATAATCTATAACCACAATCGTTAGCTCTATGACCATATTTGTGACAAACATAGCAATAACCATGAAACTGAGAATAGTTATACCTCATTGAATAATGTTATTTGGTAGATGAAATTCATGAAGACCAGTTGTTTCTTCTTCCAACTTTGTTGATGTCTTTGTGTTATCTTCTATTAGTAACATTGGTTTCTGTTTAAGAAGTAGTAGCATGATACTTAAAATCTATCTTCTTTCTTAGTGCCTATTTAACCTTGAAACTTTGTCCATATTTTTTTGAAAATACTATTTCATGTTGGGACTCATCTTGAACTCCTAAACTTTGTCCTTTTTCATACCCTAAACCAAAAATTTATTTGTGATGCTTTTTCTTATTCAACATCTCATTTAGCTTAATGGTGCTTTGTTCAAACTTCTGATTTCTCTTAATCTTGACACTTTCAATATATTTCCTTAGAGCAATTACCTCTCCTTCCAGTTTTTGACACTCAATCCTTTTAAATTCCAAATCAAAATTTACTACATCTGTTATCCTTTTATACTCTTGGATTTCTAACTTCAAACTAATGATTAATTTGTCTGATTCTTCTTGTCTTTTTATTAACAAATTATTCTCCTCCATATTTTTTCCTTCTTCAAGTTGATATTTACAATCTTTAACCATTTTTTTGAACATTTTTAAGATCTGTAAGAGTTTTAGCCTTAACCTCCATTTCTTCTTGGAGTTTCTTCTCTAATTTTTTATTTACTTTTCTAAGCCTCTTAATCTCATCTAGAACAAAAATATGTTCTGTCTCAAAATCAATTACTCGCTCAGGGTCACTAACACACTCTTCTATATCTAATTCATTCATATTTACTATGAATTCATCAATTTTTATATTAGATGTATTTTCTTCTACAAGATTTTTCTTATTAACACTTATAGAGTCAACTGGAAAAGAATTTTCTTAAGACAATACTTCACTAGACTTGACACTAGTGTTTTTTATTTTGACTTCTATTTATTTTGCACTTACTCATAACAAGTACTCCACAACCAAGAATCCCCTAAGTTTACTCTAAAAAGGGTTTGGCTTTGATACCAATTGTTGGAGTAAAATACCATTGAGGGGGGGTGAATAAATGGTATACTAATTCAAAATAACCTTGAATTAAACTTTCAAAACTTGAATGATAAATTCCATGAGAACTGGAATACTAAGAATCAAGAACTTTGGTGGACATTACTAACTCAAGACATCAACTCAAAATTTTGAGAAGACTAACATGATATCAAGACAAATTTTTTTGAAGCACCATATATAAACATCATGACAGTTTTTGGTGTATTAAGATAGGTATTATGAGAATTAAAAACTGATAGGTCACAGTTAAAGATTCATCACCACAACATTATGAAGCAATATATGATAAAAATTAACTCATGAAATCTAGAATCAAACACATCAATGATAATGACAACCCATAACACAAATATATTCATGAGTGGGAAACCCTCATGGGGAATAAAAACCACTCAAAATGCCTCATTGGCTTTATCTGAAAACTTTTGTTTACAATGCCTCACTGGAATGTGCCTCACTAGCAATGTGTTTCATTGAAATTAAATGTGCCTCACTAGAAATAAATAATATGCCTCTTTGGAAAGAGTGTGTCTCACTGGCTATAAAGAATATGCCTCACTAGTAAGAGTGTGCCTCACTAGCTAATGCAATTTGCATCATATCATCATAGCTTTGATACAAATACAAAGTATCATCTCTGTTTCACTTTCAAAGCTTCTACTGATCTTACATCACTTGAGATTCAAAAGCATAAGTCCAAATACAATATACTATTGTTTATATGTCTGGTATACATAGTACTATATAGTATTACTACAGAAGGATATACAATTTTTCTCAAATAAACATTTCATGAAATAAAACTAACAACAATGCTTGTTTACATCACTGAGAAAATGAATCTTAGCAGAGTATGAATAAATAATCAAAATGATGTTTCTTCCTCATCAACCCTTTTGAATGTCTTCAATATCATATATATAATGTTCATTTTCTTTGAACGGAAAACAAACTTTCAACTCCATAATTGTCCTATAGTTTCCTTAACAAATAATAGAATGATAATCAACTGTAGTTTCATTTACCATAATAGTTAATGACATAATGCTCTATTGTATGTAGTCCTAAGGGTAAAGAAAGCAACTTTAACACAACCCATAACAAAATGCTAACCACGGAGAAACCAAAAATTCTTTAACACAATTCACATAAAAAACCATAACAGAATATTGACTCGAACAGGTAAAGGAACCCACATATAACAAAATGTTGAATGAAACAAGGGTTTTAACAAACTCTTTTGTAACTAAAACTATCAAACCAGTACCCTTCTTTTCAAAAATTTAAGCAAAACAAGTATTAAGGGAACAAAAAGTTTTGTTAACAACTCTATGAATGCATCCTTTTGGCCTGTAAAGGAAAATTGGTAATGCCACATCATATTTTTTCTACACAGTCAACAAATGTTACCAAACCTTGCTCGTCATAGCTGGGAATGAAAACCTAATTGAATGTTGATTCCCTAGGCACTGAAGAATATGAACTTTTACAAAAATGAGCTCTGGGGGTCTTTTTCTTATTACTTTTATGTTATATGCCTTTAGGCTTTATTACCCTGAAATGTGATTAATTTCCTCTTTTATTTTTAAAGCCTTAGGAAATGTTAATGCCCAAGGCCTTAAACATTGTGTTCATGTTCATTATCATAAACTATTCATTAGGCACCAAGAAGACTTTCTCTAAGGATCATTCAAGACTATTATTAAACAAACTTGCTATAATATTCCTCTCATCTTCTGAATATAAAAAGACTTGATTAATATACAAAATCTTTCATGCAGGAGCATCTAGTGGTGTAAGGGCAATCTTGCATCACCCAAAAATATTTTTACTTTCTTTTAGCATTTTGTAGATGTCTTTGCATTTATGGATACCATTTTCATTGAATTGGAATTCCCAACTTTCAGAATTGTTTTTTTGCTTACTCTGTTCAACTACTATTTTTAGCAAGTATGAATTTTACGGCATGAGGAGGCAGAAATTTTAGGGAAGCTTTGGAATAGAAAAATAAGCACTTTGGTGAAAGAATCAAGTTAAGATCATTCCCAGTTCAAAATTTATTCAAGTTTCAGTTTTTGCTTTTTGCCCTATAAAATCTTCGACGTCAATTTTGAGGCACTTAGAGGCTTCGAATGGGCCCAACAATTGGCAAAAAACAAAAGTGGTTAGCCTTTAGGCCCCACTTATTAGCTTCATTTTCTCAAGATCTTTCCGAAAAGGTATTATCATTGAAGATCCGATAGTCAGATCTTAAGTTAGGGCTTTCAGAAGTTGGTGCGTAACATGAATGTTGTTTTTGGCTCCAAATAGAGAGAGAGAGGGGCCTATTTATGGGCTAGTTTCCTGATTTTTGAGTAGTTTTTGTGGGAAGAAAATCACATACTGCAGAAAGGGGAATTTCTGTAATTTTCTATAATTTGCATGATTTCAAAACTCGACGATTTGGGATCCTCTGCATGTAAGAAGTTCATTATTTTGAATATAAAATATTCTCTGGTTTGTGTGTGGATCTTTTGTGACTCGGGTTGGGACCCTCATCAAGCTTCCTCGAGAACTTGTCATGTTGTGTAATGTAATCACATTAATAGGACAAGTAATAAGATGTGCATTTGATCACACAAGTTTGTCACCTTAGGAAATCTGAATTAGGAACTTTGATTGATATACCACACACAATGCCAAGGAGAGTAATGTTGCAAGATCACCTCACTATCTTATTGCCTTTGAAATTAATGCCAACATGTCTGAGGGGACAACTCACCAATCTGTGAGAATCCTTAAATAAAGTAAGCCACCAAAATCCTACCCTCAAAAACTTATGTGCAGTAGTCTTGGCCATATAGTGGCCACCACAAACACCACTACACATCTCTGTTAAAATTTTCAAGGTTTGTTTTACGTCAACACATCTAAGAAATACCCCATCCATACTTCTCCACCATAAGTCATTATCAACTATCACATATCTTATTTCTTGTAGTTTCAATGTTCTTTTCTCATTATCAGCCATTCCCTTAGGACATGACATATTTTTCAAGTAATATGTAATGCATCTATACCACCCTATTGTCTGCATATCACACATGGGAGATACATCAATACAATCAACATTATTTACCTCATTTTCTTCTAGGTTAGTTTCTTCGATCAATTTAGCTAACCCCTATACTCTCACCAACTTAGTGATTTGAATATCAATGTTATATTGCTGAATTTTGTTTTTCCATCTACATCTCCTACATGTGACCTCTTGTTGTGTAAAAATTTCCTTGATAGCAGCACTTGGAACATAAGCAATAACTATTGCACCAACTAAATATGTCTTGAAATTGTTTACTACTTTCACCAATGCATAAGCTTGCTTTTCAATCATATCGTTGTAGAGGAGGGGGACCGACCACTCCAAGGTTCCAAGTCATGGAGAGCCAAGAGTAGAAGGCTTCCCTAATCTACCTCAAGTTGGACAAGTGTTTAGGATAGTGTTTGATGTTAAGGGAAGAGAATGAAGAGAACTCTCAGTGCTTCTATCAATCTACTAACTTGAAAGTTATGTTTAGACTAAGCCAATAGGTTTCTAGAACCCAGACTACAACTCTTTCAACACTCTGCTAGAGGATAATAGTGCACAACAAGGATGATATTGCAACATGGTGGCATCTCATAGGTTTGTTTTCGTCCATATGGACAGACAATGAAAAAGAACAATCAGAGGTACTAAAAACCTACTAGCAAGTTAACTATTGAAGTAACAATGAAAGCAAGAAATGTTATAATAACTGATATACTAAGAGAGATGCTATAAGAAATTAAAAGAATGAGAAAGGTAAGAGTTCAACTCATGAAAGGTCTAGTTCTCCCATAAGCTCTATACGAATGCAAGACCTAAACACAATAGAATGGGGAAAAATGTTGGGGCCGTTTTAGAGCTTGCTGCATTCAAACTCCCAGTTTGGTGTTTCCACCTCCATAGATACCTAGATAGATAGAAAAATAGAAATGTGATAAAGAAAGTATAGAAAAGGAGAATTTTGAACACTACAAAGAGCACAATGCTACTCAAATCCAACAACAATGCAATAGTAAATGAATAATACCACCCTCGACTAGAGGCACTCAAGTCCAATGAGAAAGGAATGCAAGCTTACAACCATGGAAAATTCGATGTGGTGGCAATGACACCAAAGGAATTCTCGCAAGACACTAAGTTGTAGCTTCTATGGTAGATGTGAAGAATGTTTTCATGTCGGAATGGAAGTGTTGATAGTGCAACAAATAGCCAAGAAGTTGCCAAAATCTGCTCAAAAGTTGTCAAGAATGTGTAGAAGTTCCAAAGTGTGTAGAGGAATCAATAAGAATGAGAGATAGTCATTTTAGAATGAGTTTGGGGGGGAAAGAGCTATTCAAAGGTTGACTAAAAGGTGTAGATACGTTACAATTTGGCCCCAATGGTGAGCGTAACACCTCTGCATATTCTAGAGGTAGGAATCTCATTAGGATGATAGCATGTTGTGTAGACGTCTGCACACCATGCACATTTCCTCGACAAAAATTCCCCCACCAACACTACAAACAGGCGAAATGTGGATGGAGTACAAACAAAGGATGTGGTATTACATTTTTGAGTTTGATTTTTCTAAGGTGAAGGGTGTAAAAGGGGAACTTGCAAAGGGGTAGAAATTCACTCCTATACATTTTTCCCCCACTTTAGCAAACATGAGCACCCATGAATGTTCGGTAAAGTAGGTTGAAAGAGTACCAAGAAAATATACCTGAATCATCAAGGAAGTAGACCGTAATCTAGCATGCCCAAAAGTGTAGGGTAGGCAAATGGCTCCACAAGTACGTGGTCCTGAAGAGAGTTGAATAAAGTGCATCGAAGGCCCATAGACCAATGGTGAATAGATCCCTCAAGATGAAACACTTTACAGGTCCTCATACTTGAAAAGAAGGCAACCCCTAGGTGCTTAGTCCTAAAGGAAGCTAGATGTAAGAGGCTCCATAGAGTCTAATTGAAAAGTAGCTTCACAATTGCACCTGCAAAGCAACCTATTAGATATCAAAAGGAATCCATGTAGGTAGTCACATAGACAATCAACAATTGAAGGAAGAGCTTTCAAAGGGGTCCCTTGGGAACCCTTCAAAATAAAAGGGGTCCACTCAAGGGATGCTTCATTCGAAAGTACCACAACAGTTTTGGCAAATCAATTCAACATCAAGGAATCATTTTGGAAGTTTTCACTTCATCAAGAAATTTGAAAGGAATAATGCCCCCTCACAAGGGGAAATCCAATACCTCTCCCACAGGAAAAGGCACTTCCTCCTTGGAGGAACATTTCTCAAATTATTTCTTTATGAACCCATGATGAAGGAAAAGTATTCTGCTAGGGGTCCTTGTTGAGGAATGTGATTTGTGAAAAAAAATGAGATATTTTTAACAAGGGATTTGTTGGCCACTGAATGCACCTTTTTTGAAATTGAAGTAGTATGATAGCCCCCCCTTAGGATGGTGTGTGTTGAACTTAGATGCATGTGACATCCTAAGGAGAGAAAATAATGAATGAAAGTGATGTTGTGGCTCACAGAACATAACAAGTTGTAACTATGGTAATGTCGTGCATGCAAGGGACAACACATGAACACCACAACATCACAAAGAAAGAAAGAGAGAGAGATAAAAATAAATGTAAGTAGAGACAAAGAAATCAAGAGAAAAGGAGATCTGATATATTTAGGTTAGAGCTACTCATAAATATAGATAAATAGATATAGTAATATATAAATGAACTGTCATCAACTCCCTACTATATCAGACCATGTGCAGATGAGACATGAAAAAAAAATCAAAATTAAAAAAATGGGTCAACATGGAAGGGAGGCCTAAATTCCCCCAATGCTTTGTATCATCCCCAATTGTTGAAAATCAATACACAACAAAGAGAAGAAAGATGTAACAAATAGAGGAAGTTTCACAACACAAAAAAAATGCTTGTATCTAAGCACCATGAGGGTGACAAGGGTCATCTAGGAGCACATAAGACAAGAACAAGGGAAAAATACACATACACACACACACAATCTAATCTAAAGATAAATAAGAGGCACCCTCGTAGTCCTCATCAACCAAGAGTTCATCATTCTCCCAGTATAGATCATTGTAAGGGGAGGGAAGACAAGCCTAGAAGGGTGGAATATCAAGGGGGGAACCCTTCAACCCTCCTACAACAAGAGCCAAGGAAGAAGGCCCCTTGATGTCTTCTCCACTCAATTCTTGTGAGGTGAGCATCAGTGATCTCGTGAAGATCACCGATAAGGCTAGGACATCATCTACAGATTTGAACATTCACTTTAAAGGAGTACCATGCATCAACTCAGTGGTCGATGGAGGCAACACTCGGGATCCACTGCTAGGCTCACCGAAAGATGTGAGAGAAATGAAAAACTTTGGATAGGGTCACTAAGATGACACAAGTCAATGCAGAACCACCCTCTGATGAAGGAAAACCCTTATTCTAACCCCCATTTCTAGTAGGGTTGTCCTTGATATTTTTCTTTATCAAAGAATATGAAATCCCCATGCATGAACTAGAGGGTGAGGAGGAAGAGAAGAAAACTGTAGCAGACACTACTGAGGTGTTTAGCATGTCTATAGGTTTTGAAAAGGGTGGGATGTTCAAAAGGGACATCAGAAGGGGAGGCTCAGCTGAAGGAGCAATGAATACCTGCACCCTCTTCAGGTGAGGATCATTCACACTCGTAGGGGGGTCCAAAAGCAAGATTGAGGTAGAGGGAACTAAAGAAATAAGAACATAAGAGGAGGACACAACAAAAGATGTTGAAGTGGGAGCTATTAGATCCTCTTCCTTCTTTTGCAAGGCATCCTGTTCAATGACCAGAGCCTTCCTCTTACGCTTGCACTCACGCACAAGGTGGTTTCTATGACTCTAAGAGCTAGAGTTCGTAGCCTGATAAGGGATGAATGACTCTTTTTCAACCATCTAAGTATTCATCGTAGCCATTTCTATCAGAGGGAGGAACTCCTAGATGGGAACAAGAGGAAGAGATGGATAAGAGGATGCAATGATAGTAGGAGGAGCAAGCTCAAGTGCCTTGGTGGTGGGCCTCTTCCCATTCGCTACCTTAGAGGTAGGAGCAGTAGGAGGCTATGGAGGCCAAGACATAGAAGATTCTCCATGGGGACCCTTCCCCTTGCCATAAAAAATGGGTCAAGGCACTGTGTGTAAGAAAAGAAGTTCAAATGCTAGATGCTTGGGCTTTTTCCAAGTAGGCACCATAAGACTCCCTAGCAAACACATAGGAGCAGAAGTTGATGGCACCACAAAAGGGTGAGAGGAAGTAGTAGGTGGGATAGTAGAGGAGGAAGAATAAGAGCCTTGAGTTGACTTCTACTCCTCCCTTTTTTGAATGGCAAAGGCAGCCTCATGTTTCACTTCATAGAAGCTTTGTGTGAAATGGAATAGGGAGAAGGAGGGTATCTCACATTTCGCGTTATGCCCCCACTCTCATACTTCACATAAGTTTGGTACAGTAGGTCCATCCTAGGAAGGAGCAATCCAATAGGGGCAAGCTACAAGTGATCTAATGAGTAGCCCCCATGCACAATCATCAGTTTGTAATTGGTTTCATGGACTACATGCACAAAACCCTCATAGGAAAACCTCAAGCACTTATTAATTATCGAGGGAATTGCATTTATGGAAACTAGCTAGGGAATGCCTTGTTTCACTCTAAATAGTTCAAACCCCAGGATGATGTCAAAGAGTGCATTCATAGCCCTAGGCCCAACTAGGGCTGACAAGGTGATACAACCAATGGGAGGGACAAAAATCCCATCGTGTGTATGTATAGTGCTTCTAGACTCATCATATCCATCCTTATGTAAAAAAAATTATGAACATGATTTTCTTTGTAATGGCATTCACTTGACATGTAGGGTCAACGAGAACACTAGTTATGGTATTCCAATTGATACATGTGGGTATGTACAAAGGGGATGGTTCTCTATTAGAGTTCACCGGCAAATCCTATGAGGTAAATGTTATAGCAGGAGATTCGATCACAGGTTGTGTAGATGGGATGGGTAGATGTAAGAAGGAAGTCATCTTTACATACACTAGATACAACTTACACAAGAGCCTCCAAGGATTTGGATGATGACCCACTCAAGATTTTTCTTCATAATTCTTAGGATATCTCCCAGCTACACCACTAGGGGTCGTAGGTTGGGTTGCAAGGCTACGCACCCTACAACACTCACACCCACAACACTCCTAAAATGCGAGGTAAGGGTCTCTCAGCACCACCAAATAGAACCAGAATGACTCACATCACACTAGTAGAATTTGGAAAATAAATGACTAGGTGACTAAAACATTTAGTCACAACAACTAAAAATAACTAAATTCTACTAATTTTTTGCAACACAGCTATAAATGAGTAAATAAATGATTGATTTGGTCATCGAGTAAAAAATTATTTAGTCACACAAATAAAAATGACTAAATAATTAGTCACGAGAATACAAATTATACAAAATTTTAAAAACTATTTGGGGAAATGATTGGTGGGAGTGTATTGACATGATATGGATATGGAATTCTGTAGTTTTTCCTGTGTGATTAATTAAACTATGAGGTTTTTTATAAATTAATTTAATTTGATCTATATAGAAATATATTAATTATTAATTATAATAATTTCATACTTATATTTATTATTTTGTATTATATTATTTAATATTATAATAGTAGTAACTAATATTATTTAATTTGATCTATATAGAAATATATGCTATTTTTTTTTTATCAGTAATAATAGTTTATTTTATTAATGATATATCAAAATTTGCATTGCCTTCTAAAATTCAAACCCTACTAGGTACCTTCAAAGATTTTCTACTAAGCAAGAAATTTCTCCAAAAATCATTCCCTCCTACCATTACTGATTACATACTAGGACTCAAAATTTCTCTAGATTTTACACATTAATCCTTTTACAGCTACTACTCATTCCCCATACTGTTTACAATTTCAATGGTAAAAAATGGGCGTAACCCCAAAATTTCTACCTTAGAGAGTAAGACAAAAATAACAGACAAAACAAAATTTAAACATTAATGATTACACATAGGTTACGAATGTGCTACCCAAGTACAATGGACTTTTTGCCATTATCTACTTCTGGATCTTCCTCGGACATAACCCTTTCTTCTCTAGCATTTTTGCTCTAGCTACGACTTTGAGTTCCTCAATTACCTCCTCAACCTCCATCAATTCCGCAAAGAGCTTGAGTTCTTTCCACCCTCAGTCCACTCCTTCCCTCCATTGTGCTTTGATTCTTCCTTTTGGCCATCTAATAAAAGGATGATACTTCTCGGCTTCTTCAAAATCTTCATCTTCCACACCTTCATTCACATCTAATCCTTTGCCTAGTATGGCCCATTCCAAGATACTTTCCATATTCTCTAAGAAATCCTCGTGCACCAGAGCTTTCATCACTTTTCTCACCTCCTCCATCGGCTCTCCCAAGTCCAAGCCCCATGCCATGATCAATGAATATACATCCATATTCGTCTGATATCTATGCTTCAAGTCTCCAAATCCTTTGCCCAGAATTAACTGGACCAATTGCGCCACTTTCTCATCCTTGAAGAGGAACATTCCTCTTAACATCTTCACTGTTGCTTTACCGAAAAAAGGATTTAGTTTCCTCCTCGACTGTAGTGAAAAATTAGCCTTCATTTCTTCTTCATCACACTAGCTTACAATTTGTCTACCTCCACTAGCATGTATGCTTTCCTTTCCACCAAAAACAAAGAAACACCAAGAAAAATGTAATGTGTATCTTTAATAAACATCATTTTTCTAGCCTTCACCATTAATGTTAAATGTACATCCAGTGCCAACAACCAAAACAACATCAATTCTTCATTTTCTTTGAGAATTTCAAAATCATGCCTTTATTCTCTAACATTAGCTCCCTTCTGCATTTGATGCATCAATAGGATCTTCCTACAAAACTATTCAACTAAAATCCTCAATTCTGATTTCACCAACCTCTGCAAACATTAATGCCCATTTTGAGAGGGTATCTGCTTCCATATTTATAACTCTCCTTACATGACCTACCTTAAAGTCATCAAAGAATATTAGTTCTTCATTAATTTTTCTAATCACTCCCTACAGATGCCAAGAATCTATACCTCCTTTCATTATTGCTTGGATGATTACCAAAGAATCACCCTCCAAATGAACCCTTGTTGCCCCTAGCTTCTTGACTAACTTGATTGTCATTAAGTTTGTTGTTGCTTCAACCAAATTGTTAGTCCCTTCCTCGAACTTCATCACTCCTAAGCCCAACACATTTCCACTCCAATCACGAACAATGATACCAGCCCCTGAGGATCTAGGGTTTCCTTTTGAAGCCCCATCAAAGTTTACCTTCCACCATCCCTCCAACTTCATCACTCCTAGGCCCAACATATTTCCACTCCAATCATGAACAATGATACCAGCCCTTGAGGATCTAGGGTTTCCTTTTGAAGCCCCATCAAATTTTACCTTCCACCATCCCTCCAATGGTTTTTCCCATTTTACCACCTTTGAAGTCAGTGGAGTCAGACTGACCCAACGAGGCCTCTTAATAGGCAAAATATATGCTATTTTGAATCTATTGTATTCTTATATATTATAATAATACTAATATAACCTATATAAACTATTATATATATTTATATTTAAATATAATAGTAAATATAATAGTAATAATAATAGTAAATATAATAGTAAATAAAATATTAAGTATAATAGTAATTATATTTATAAATATATAATAGTATAAATAGGTTGTATTATTATTATTTAAATATAAAAATATATAAGTTATTATTTATTTATTACTATAGATATATTTAAATAAAAATATATATATAATAGTAGTAAGTAATACTATTTACTGTCAACTCGCAATGATGATGGAGGAGCCTAGTGGTGGTGTGGGGGTTTACTGCCAGCCCGTAGTGTACATGACGAAGCCCTGCGGTATAGCGGGGAAAATTTTAACAAATAATAATAGGTTTTCCTTGCTATACCATGGGGCTTCATCACGTACATTGCAAGATGGTGGGAACATGGCTTTACTGCCAGCTCGTAGTGTATAACGGGGATTTAAAAAATAAAAAAATTCCCTAGTATACCACATGGCTCTTCCATCATCGTTGCGGACTAACGGTAAATAATATTAGTTATTACTATTATATACATTTTTGTATTTAAATATATCTATAGTAATAAATAAATAATAATCTATATATTTTTATATTTGAATAATAATAATACAACCTATATATACTATTATATATATTTATAAATATAATTATATTGTATATAATTATATAATTTAATTTTTATTATATAAAATATAAAATATATTAATTATATTTGTATTAAATAAGAATATTATATTTATTAATTAATAATTATAAAAATGTTATATATATAATAGTTTTATTAGAGAATATAATACATTATAATAGTTAATAATATAATTATTTTTTATTATATAAAATTTAATATATACTTAATTACGTAGGATAAAGGATGCTTTATTTATATATACACATTTAAATTTTAAAAATATATTAAAATTTTAAAAATTCTATTTTAATATTCAAATACTTAGTATAAAAATATTAAATTTTTAAATTTTTTTTTATTAATTTAATTTAAATAATAAAATTTTAATATCTTTAATATAAATTGATTGGAGTTATAAATTTTTAAGTTGAATATTAATAAATCAAATAGTTTTAAATGTTTTCATTATTAGGATCTTTTTTGTAATTTTCATTTTAATAAACATACTCTTAAACCCTCGCCAATAAAATATGTTTAGGTACAACTTGTCAAATTGAAGGAATGAACCAATAACAGTGGGGAAGGAAAAGCAATAAAAAGTGGGGAAATAGTTAAAAAAACGGCAGAAAATGATGAATGGTTGAGATTTGTTTAACTGCATTGAAATAAATTTCACGTCCATTTCAAAATGGGGGCCTAATTTTCTTGGTGGCAAGTGCTTAAAAAATATTATTTATGTCCATTTTTTCTTGGCGGCATTGGTGCCGATCCAAACTCATCCGAATTGGCCTCACTTCAAAATCATCCCTCATTGTCCCAAGGACACCCGATTGCTATGCAAGGGCTTTTTTGCAGTCTTTGAGTGGTTTAAGGATTGGATGCATCGCAAGAAATGGGTCGGCACTAGTAGTTGTTTTGTTTGTTTTTCATGTTATTATTTGGTATTCTCTATTTATTTTTCATGTTTTTACTTTCTTTTTCATATTTCAAAGTTTGATAAATCTTTTAAAAATATTAAAAAATTACGAGTTCTCAAATTCTTTATTCATAAATACATAAGAGTTCAATATCCAATCTATTTATACTAATAACCTCCTTTGGATGGATTTTAATATTTATTTTTTGATTGTGGATAGGTACAAAGCAAGGAGATAATGCAAAACTAGTTCCTTACTCTACCATACAACAAGCAGAATTTAAATGCAGGAACAAAGACCTTATTCTACATAGAATTAGGAGCCTTGATCAAGAGTGTACATAAGATTTTAAAATGGTATATAACAAGTAAAAAAAAACTTCCAATATTTGTTTACACATTTTATATACAACAACCCTTTCTATTATTTTCTTGCATACTAATATACCCCATTTTCTCTTGCAACAAAATGTCCAACACAACATATTGTTTCACATACTTTTCCATTAATCGGATGCAATTACAGCCCACCCCATGTGCAAAATATGCATCATTGAAGACATGCATTCACACCGATGGATTTTTAGCTTTAGTTTTAGTTTTATTTTCATTTTTAAAAGCATAATAAATCAGTAGTTTGCATATTGCGAAAGATTCTTTGTTTTAAGTTTTTTTTATTAGCTTTATTTGCTTTCTTCATATAGCCTATTCATTTTCTTCAAAACTTTATATATATAGTTCTTTGTAACATATTTTATATACAGTGAATTATTTTCCAACACTGATGTTTCAGTCCTTTGAACAGATTTGTTGAAGTTTTATGATTGTTTCAGTTTAATTTTTCCAGTATAACATAAGAACTTTAAAGTTTTATCTTTCAATCACAATAGAATTTTAATGGCATCTTCTCTTGGTTTGCAATTTCATAGATTAGTTATTGAAACAAAATTCTCCAAACATAGGAGTTTACATACACATATGAAAATATTAGTTCATAAATGACTAAATAAATGACTACCATGACTAAATAAATGACTACCATGACTAAATAAATGATTACAATGACTAAATAAATAACTACAATGACTAAATAAATAACTACCATGACTAAATAAATGACTACCATGAATAAATAAACAACTACCATTACTAAATAAATGACTACCATGACTAAATAAATGACCAATTAACAACAATTAAATACTAAATATACTACCAAATTGATCAATAAAAACAACCAATAAATGACTAAAAATGGTTTATTCATGAATTCGGTCACGTTGTAAATGATTGGAAATAAACTACTAATGGTCACATGACCAAGATTAGTCACATATATGCAATTTTTAGTATTGTTTTAGTCATTTATTATTTTTTTTCTACTAGTGTCAAGTTCACCAAAATGTAGAGCAGGGGGGCCAGCCACTCCAAGGCTCTAGGTCATAGAGAGCCAAGAGTAAAAAGTTGTTCTAATCTACCTCAAGTTGGACAAGTTTTTAGGATAGTGTTTGATGTTAAGGGTAGAGAATGAAGATAACTCTCAATGCTTCTATCAATCTATTGACTAGAAAGTTACGTTTGGACTAAGTGATTAGATTTTTGGAACCCAGAATGTGACTCTTTCAACTCTCTGCTAGAGGATAGTAGCACACAACAGGGATGACAACACAGTGTGCTGGTATTTCATAGGTGCACTGTCATCTGTACAGATAGATAATAAAAAATAATAATCAAGTATACTAAAAGCATACTAATATCTTAGCTATTGAAGTGTGGAGTGATTACAAAAGAAAGAAATGACAAAATAATTGAGATACTAACAAAGATGCTATAATAAATGACAAGAATGATAAAGGTAAGAGTTCAACTCACAAAAGGTCTAGTTCTCTCGCAGCTGTATACAAATGCAAGAGCTACACACAACATAATGGAGAAAAATGTTGGGGTTGTTTTGGGGCTTGTAGTAATCAAACCCCCATTTATGTGTTTCCACCTCCATGGACAACCAAATAGATAGAGAAATAGAAATGCAATAAAGAAAGTATGGAAAAGGAGAATGTTGAAAACTACAAGGAGAACTATGCTACTCAAATCCAACAACAATGCCATAGTAAATGAATAATGCCACCTTCGACCAAAGGCACTCAAGGCCAATGAGAGAGGAATACAAGCTTACAACTGTGGTAAAGTTGGCATGGCTGCGACGATGTTGAAGGAAGTCTCGCAAGACACCAAGTTGTAGCTTATATGGTAGATGTGAAGAATGTTGTGATGTTGGAATGGAAGTGTTGATAGTGCAGCAACTAACTAGAAAGTTGCTAGAATTTGCTCAAGAGTTGTCAAGAATGGGTAGAAGTTCAAGAGTGTGTAGAGGAATCAATGAGAATGAGAGATAGTCATTTTAGGATGAGTTTGGCAGGGAAAGATCGATTCAAAGGTTGATTGGAAGGCGCAGATATGTTACACTTTGGCCATAATGGTGAATGTAATGCCTTTGTAGATTCCAAAGGAAGGAATCGTATCAAGATGGTAGCACACCATGCAAACATCTATGCATCATGCATGCATCCCCGATATAAATTCCCCCACCGACACTACAGACAAGTGCCAATTGGATGGAGTATGAATAGAGGTTGTGGAATTACATTGTCGGGTTTGATTTTTCTAAGGTGAAGGGTGTAAAAGGGGAACTTGCAAGGGGGTCACAAATTCACTCCTATACAATCATATTTCAATTCAACTTCCTGTAATGACTTACTAAAAAAATAAAATAGGCTACTCATATCCCTCTTTATTTTTCTACAGCAATATTGCAACAACTATATGAAAAGAAGAAAAATAGAAAAGTTGAAAAGGTTTTAAAAAATATGAAAAATTCAAAACTAGAGCTTCTTTAATGGATTGATTTATATCCTTGAAAACTTTTCTTGGTTCCTCACTCCAAACTACTTTCTCTTCTTTCTTCAAAACTTTTTAGATTAGCCTAGTAATCTTTGCAAAGTTTATTACAAATCTTCTCAAAAAGTTGATTTTCCCAAAAAATTATTGTATACCTTTCACATTCTTTGAATGAGGAATCTTGTCAATGGAAACCACTCTCTTTTGGTCTATCCTTACTCTCTCTTTGGAGACTATATTCCCCAATAATTTTCCTTTTTTCACTCCAAAAGCACACTTCTTGGGATTGAGAGATATCCCTTACTCCAAAGCTTTGAAAAATATCTTCTCAAGGTGCATACAATGATCTTCCTCTTTCTTATAGTATGCAGTAAGGTCATCTTGATACACTACCATAAAATATCAATGAAATTATAAAAAAGCTACATCCATGGCTCTTTGAAGTGTTGCACCAACATTTTTCTGGCCAAAAGGCATCTTGATATATACATATGTGCCCCAAGGAGTTGTAAATAAAGTCTTGTACTACTCTGAATCCTTAACCTTTACTTGATTATACCAGAAAAACTATCCATCATAGATAACAACTCATGGCCAATCACCTTTTGTAGCATTGCTTCCATATTTGGTAATGGATAATTATCCTTCAATGATGACATATTTAAATTTCAAAAATCCACACATAGCCTAATGTCACCATTATTTTTTCCTCATTGGCACCAGATTTGACACCTAAGTAGAATGTGTGATAGGCTTGATAATCCCAACATAGATCCCAATTTCATTAATTATGCCTACATATTAGGTGTCAAGGTTGGGTTGATTGGTCTTTTCTTTTTCCAAAAGGTTTTTGCATTGGTATATGCCTTCAAGTCATCATAAGACTAGATACATACATGCTTTTATTTTCTCAATAAAGAAATTAACATTTCTTTAATCTAAGGCTTCATCTTCTTCCCCACATAAACCTTCTTAGGAGCATTTTCAATACCCAAATTTACTTCCTCTAGATCATCCTGGTGGGTGGAATTTTTCTTAATGTTACTCTTATTAGGGCCATCAAAAACCCTTTCCAAAGCCACAAGACCCTTAGAAATTTTGTTAGTCTTGAGTTGAATCACCTTCTTACCAAATATTGTCTCTTTTCCATCAATCACCTCAACAAATTCTCCAAAATCAATTTCTCGACTTTCATATTGATCTATTAATGCAAGAACTTCAATGTATCTTCATCATTGTTGAACACTTGCCAATTTGGAATGTTGTCAAGAATAGATGGCCTTGTTTGCACCTCAACCCTTGAGATACCAACAAAAGTTACATTAGTAGAATTTTGCAAATAAATGACTAGGTGACTAAAACTTTTAGTCACACAGCTAAAAATGACTAAATTCTACTATTTTTTTGCAACTCAGATATAAATTAGTAAATAAATGACTAATTTGGTCGTTGACTAAAAAATTATTTAGTCAATGAAATAAAAATGACTAAATAGTTAGTCACCAAATACAAATTAGACCAAATTTTAACCAAAAATTTCAGCCAATTATTGGTGCAATTCATTATTCACGTTCATTGCATAATGCCTCGCTTGCTTCATTTGTTAGTTGTAGAATTCCTCATTTTCTTTATTTGTTAGTTGTAGAATATGCCTGGAACTTAGGCGTTTTGATTAGTTATAGTAGCTACTTGTATGGGTGATAAAGATTTGGAGAGGACCTAGAGACTTTTGAAAAGGTGGGTAAGGGTAAGGAATTCAAAGTTTTCTACAATAAATTTGAATTCAGTGAGGCCCTTTGCAACGAAGTTAGATTTGGGGACACCCTCTGCTATGAACTCTGAGGTAATTAAAAACCCTCATTACATTAAACACAAAATCTATATCTTTCTAATTGGCAACATACAGTAGTTACAATCTACTGTTCTTAATAATGTTCTTTTACAATCTTGCCACTATTCTACTTCATTATGTGTTCAAGCTAAATATAATAAAATTTGGGTGTTAGTTCCAAAATAGAATTTCCTCAAACAATTTTGATACATTTTCAATGCAAGCACAAACTTTCCTTGTGCAAAGTAAACATGTGCTAGATTTACCCACACATCAGGCATCTGAACAAAGATTTTTCCTATTGTAGATTCTTGTACCTGTGTAAAAATTTCCTTTTCAATATCAAATTGACCCCTTTCAGCTAGCACAATGGCTACCCCATTTGCAACATAAAAATTTCATGGTCTTTGTGCCAACACTTTACAATACAATTCTCTAGCCTTCTTAAGATGTGTTGTTAATGTAATTAATATTTAATTGCACTTGCATAAATTTACTTAGGTTTTACTTAGGTAATAATTAGTTTACTTAATTAATAAGTAAGCTTTTTTAGTTGAGCTATTTCTAGGTCAACATTAGGGTTTCATACTTTTCTTTTATAAAGCAAATCATGTCATTGTAATCTTTGAATTCCTGAATAATATCAATTTGCACAATTCATGCAAAACTCTTCTTTTTCATTTTTTTTCTCTTCTATGGAAGGTGTTTAGGTTTGCATGTCTGATCTTGGTTTCTAACATGGTATCAAAGCCTTGACATGCAACCCCTTCTCAAATTCTCGAGAAATTCATTGCAGATTTCGTTCGAGGCTCCTCAAGGGTATCATGCCTTGATTTTATTTATTCAGCGTCTTGGATCAGATCGGGCTTCACCATTGGATTCAGAGTGCTAGAAAAAGTCAAGAATGACTTTTATTTTTTTGATTTTGGTCATCGTTGAAGAAATTTGTTAGGGTTTCAAGCTTAGTGATTTTTTGCAAGCTCTGGAGGTAGCTGATTTTTCAGAGCATTTTGAGCATGAATTGAGGTCACCATCGTGTTTGCAGTGGCCAAAAACCCTAAGGACACCTGTCGTTTGGTCGATTTCTGAGCACTTGATCTGGAAGGCAAAAAACATTTGCCTGGAAGGTTGTATGGCCTCCCTAGCACGCTTCTCGAAGCATGAACTTAAAAAAAAATTCAAGCAAATATAAAAAACGCATGTTTTTTGAAAAAATTCGGCGCTACCAATACAAAAGATGTTTGTCGTTGTCATGCCATCCGGCAGCCACTAGGAGTGGCGGCCACCTCTTTAGCCCCGCCGAGGTCCTATGGGTAACCGACGCTATGCGCTCGGCCCCTGCTGGCTCAAACCTTGCATAAGTGGTCATATGGGCGACTAGAGGCTCCACCCCAGCCCCCAGTCCACCAGCCCCTAGTCATGCATAGGACCAGGGGTTTTTTTTTTAAGCCCCCTAGGCTGCCTGCAGGCCATATTGGCCATTTTTGAGCACCTTTCACTCAAACGGCCGTAACTTTTGCATACAGAGTCAATTTTTTGCAAACAAGATATCATTGGAAAGATGATTCTAAGCCAGTTATATTGGTATAGGTTATTTTTTCTGATTATACTCCAATTATATTTTTCAGGTCCATGAACTCAAATGTTGTTGTTTTCACTCCAGAGGGCATATCTTTTGACTCGGTGATCCTTTTTTCACCATTCTTGAGGCATTGGAAAGCTGGTTTAGTCCTCTACATAGACCTAAGGTATTTTTGTATTGTATGTTTATGAATTTTCAGGTATTCTCTCCTTTTGAAATCATTAGGTATTGTAATAAATGAACTGATATAAAGTTCCATCAGGGGAGTTTCCTGCATAATAATCTGATTAGAGTGTGCATGCACTTTGATCTTCATCTTTTTTTTATGACAACTCACATGGTTTGTAATCCGGTTTCTTAGTTTCTTTTGGCCATATTTTGTCTTAGCTTGACACATATCAGATTCATATCGGTTCACACTTTAGATTGAGAGCCTATGGTTAATGATCTGCATCGGATCCATCTTAGTTTGAGGGCCACTAAATTTTTGGTTAACGTTCCAGAGTCTTTATGGTACTTGTTCCCATGGAAAAAATTTAGTCTCAGTTTGGCATCGGCATCGAGATTCACGACTTCCAGATTCTGTCATCATTCTATCATCTACTATTGCTTTATGGATTCCAGGGTTTTTCCCATTTGGTGTTTTTGAGTGTTCCATGGCATTGGGTTTGTTTTTGCATTATTGTGATTCCAATATGGTTTCTTGTAGACAGAAGTATCTTTCTCTGATTTCCAGAGTGCAGTTCTAGTGTTACTCCACAATGTTCTTCCAGTGCTTCTTTGTAGCAGTCATCTCATTGTAGGGGGGTTGTCCCACTGGGTTTTCCTTCTCTACCTCATTATTGCATTTGTACATGGGTACCTGATCAGGCCTTGTTTCCAGGACCCATTCATGCTTTCTTGCATTCATCTTAGTTTTAGGTGCATGCTTATTTATTCTCCCTAAGTTGCACTTATGGGGGGTGTTAGTGTAATTAATATTTAATTATTCTTGCATAACTTTACTTAGGTTTTGCTTAGGTAATAATTAGTTTAATTAATTAATAAGTAAGCTTTCTTTAGTTGAGCTATTTTTAGGTCAACATTAGGGTTGCATACATTTATTTTATAAAGAAATTCTCTTATTGTAATTTCTGAATTCCTCATTCTTTGGATCCCTCCTCTCATTGTGAAAACCTACAAAATAATTCCAATTTCCAAATGAAATGTCAACATAAGAATTATTTGCATCTAATTAACTTTATGCAACTTTAATTATTTCTTAGGAAATGGATAGTTTTTCTAAGTTCCCTTTGATAATAATTGTTGGCTCTATCACTTGGCTATATAAGAAAGAAATCTCACAGGTCGACAAGATCCAACTCTGATACCATTGTAATGTCCCTAATTCTAGAAATTTCTTATTTTTTGGTATTTTCAAACTTTATGCCGTCATTTTTAGTAGTTTTTATTACACAAATTGATATATTTTATAGATATAGTATAGTGCAGATAAACAACAATGTGGACCCAATTTGTAGATTAGATAAAGTCTAAAAATGAAAATTATTGATGCAATAAATCAAATACTTGTATTGATAGGTAAACCGATCTATGGAATAGTAAAACAATGTTGTTATGAAGCATACAATATTGACTTATTCTCATCCCAACATTCCTAAAACCTCAACAATAATAGATCATATATTCTTGATACCTGAATCAAATATAAAGTCACCACAATGATCCCTAGATGTCACAATGATTTTAAAGGGTTGCACACCATAATCCAAACTCAAATTATTATTTCAACAATAGCATAAGAGTTGCACATACCATATGGATCCACCATATATCTGAGTGCCCCAACTTGCAACACTACCCTAGAAATAATGATGTAATTTATATATGTGGAAGTTGGTGACTAGTTGTATGAAACCTTTTTCACAGCTACACCTATGATGGAATATATCAATAGCAACCAGTGATCATAAGGAAACCATTGCCATGCTCTAATGCGGTGACTTATATGTCAAATGGTAACCACAAACTTGATATATTTCTAGCCAAAAAGAATGCAATATTACTCCACCAGTCACAATGCCCCTTTAACACAAGTGTAATATTAATATCAATTTGGAATTTGAAGATTTTAGCTCAATGGTGACTCCTATATAAAATCACTCCAAGGAATTGTGGCTTTACATCCTCCAATTCTAGTCCTAGATATTTTTCATCATCAAGGTAATTGAACCAAAGTCCAAAACTCCAACAAGGAGTATAAATTTAAAAAATAAAATGCTTGATCATTATGCCTCCTCCTCCTTGTTTGGATTCTCTTAAATAGAGTTTTTCTCCAAAGAAATAACTCTTCAAATTTCCTCCATGACCTTTGATTGATATTTGAGAGGAATTATTTAAAATAGATTTCAATTATAAGAGACATCCTTTATTTATAATTTCAATTTACTTGAGGCCCTCTTTATTATAATTACATTTTATGATAACACTTAAGTGGGCCCTTTTATGACACTAATATTGTCTTGAGTTATTATTATACTCCTATTTTTCAAGAGAAAAATCCCCAAGGCCCATGGGAAATGAACGATGAGCATTTGAGTTTCAACTTGTTTTCATTTCGAAAAGGGGACATTACATTGCACAAGATTTATTTAACAACAAAATAATTTAATCCACCTATTTGGGACTGTAAAATAAAAATAGATGAATTAATCTATTTTCAATTATAGGTTCTTTTAATCTAGAATCTGATAGAAAGATAAAACATAATACATTGAAGGACACAAAAAATGTTATAAAATAAAGACTAAAATAGGTTACCCATAAAAAAAAAGAAAGAGGAAAAATGAAAAGATAACATATAGATGATTCATTTAATATTTTTGATAAGATCTCATTTAACTATGTCAAATGGATTTGGAAGGGAAATATAGTATTTGATTGACTAAAATTTTGAGGTGGCTTATCCATCGTCATTGTATGCATCATCTTCTCTTGGAATTTGTTTCTACAATAGTTAGGTTTGGTTAAATCTCAGGAAGCCTAGACATCATCATCATATGGATCATCTTCTCTTGAACTTTTTTTTTTCAATGGTTCATCATCTTCAAAACCAAAGTATGGATGTCTCCTTCATGATTTTGTTGAAACAGGAGAATTTATCTCACCATCATCAGAGTCTTCTAGACCTGTAGCTGCAAGAAGATCTTGGGAATTTTTTGCATCATCTTGTGTCTTATCACTCATATTATAATTTATCTCATCTTCCATGGAGATATCAAGTTCCTCCATATAAGAATCATAAGCCTTGTGGTCCTTAGCATTCTAATTTTTCTTCTTTTCATTCTTTTGTTTCTTCTCAAATTGACCAGCCTCATCATTGTCATCATCCTTGTCCTTACACTTACTCTTCTATAATTCCTTCACACATTCAAATTGCTCCTCTTGTTGCATCACCCACCGAATTTATTCCTATTTCTTTCTCCTTTCCATTTGAATCCTTCATTCTTCATCATCTTTTCATTTTGCTTTATCAACAAAGACAAGTTGGTGTGCTACTCCCAGCTTTTGACGACTTTGTTTATCTTCATGTTCTACTGCTTCTCTATGAACTTTGGCAGCATCAAGCAATTTTTTATAGTAGTCAACATGCAACTCTATCTTCTTCTCATCAAATCCTTGTGTATGAGGGCTTTCCATAGCTAATAGTTGGTTGAACACATATAGTGCATTCATTAATTTTGATACTTCTTGGTGAAATTCATCAATAGTACATTTTTTCCTTTGAAGTGTTGAAGTTAAAAACTTCTGCATTGCAACCCCAACATAAAAGTGTAACATGTAATTTGAGGGTGCCAAATGTACTACTCTTAATAATGTTATTTTACAATCTTGCCATTATTCTGCTTCATAATGTGTTCGAGCTAAATATTATAAAATTTGGGTGTCAGTGCCAAAATAAAATATCCTCAAACAATTTTGATACATTTTCACTACAAGCACAAGTTGTCCTTGTGCAAAGTAAACATGTGCTAGATTTACTCATACATTGGGCATCTGAACAAAGATGTTTCCTACAGTAGCTTCTTGTACCTGTGTAAAAATTTCCTTTCCAATATGAAATTGACCCCTTTCAACTAGAATAATGGTTGCACCATTTGCAACATAAACATTTCTTGGTCTTTGTGCCAACACTTTACAAGATAGTTCTCTATCCTTCTTAAGATGTGTTTCCTCATTCTTTAGATCCCTCCTCTCATTGTGAAAATCTGCAAGATAATTTTGATTTCCAAGTGAAATGTCAACATAATAATTCTTCACATTTGATTCACTTTGTGTGGCTTTAATTGTTTCTTTTGCTTTAAGCCTGACATCTATTTTTAGTTTCATGTTTCCAAGCATACATAAAGAATTTGATGAGTTTTTATCCACCTTAAGTGCATCTCCAATCAATTATATGCTTAGTTGGATCTCATTTCGAGCCTGGGCCATGGTTGCAAGACATAGATATGCATCCACATAATCAGGAAACTTGAACAATATTAGCCTGTATAGAAGATTTTCTTTCTTAGTATCATGTAGCTTCTCAAACAACCTAGCAAGATTAAATAGTGTTGTGACTTTATCCCATGGTAACTCAAGTGAAATACCACCTTCAATTCTAGTCGATGGAAGAATTCCATACCCTTAAAGCACACAAAAAAACTACAAAATTGGCACTGGGGATTTTATTTATGAATTCAACCCAAATTCCATTTCCTAATGCCTCAATAAAAGTTTGTTGAACCAACTCTAGTTCATCACACTCAAAATGAAGAACCCTAATTTTGTTTAACAATTCAATGGGTACTTCTTCATAAGAGACTTTGTTGTCTTAAGAGAATCTAAGGTTGCACTGGGGTTTTTCAATATTAATAACTCACTCATCATGATAAATGAATGGGAATTGTGTGGATCTATGCAAGTTGGCTTTCTTAAAATTTCCAAATCCTTCTTTGCTTGCCCTTGCTGAGCCTATATATCATGATGCCATGACATAGCAATAATTTTTTTTTTTCCAATAATGTAAATTACATGCATAATTGAAATAACATAGCCTCCAATTTTTCATTGCAATCCCAAAGTGATTTTATAATTCATCCAAAAACATAGATTTTATATTGAACAAATATTTCATACAATATTCAATAAGGATTTCATTCCAATATAATAATTTCACAAATTACAATATTCCAAGAATGTACACAATTACAAACATAGCTCTGTTGAGCTTCTTAGCATATGATATAGATTATCCAGGAATATGCCTTTCAAAAAATTTGTCTCATGTTGCATGTTGAGGAGGAGAAGCATCACTCAAACACTTTTCTACCAACCACAGACTCATATGCAGTCCCCCACACATATATCAATGATAGATGACCCTACCCTTTGATGAAGGTATTGGTTGGGTAACCTCGTATGACATACCATTTTGATCTTAGTGTTGTGCCCTACATGACTAGGATTTATAACCTAAGCTAGGTAGCTCTCATGCATTTAAATGGACATGGTGAATTGACAGTGGAGCCTCAGTATAATTGAGTGATGGTATACCATTCACCTACACTATAGCAAGCTCATTTTGACTTAAGGTCATTATATCTATGCTTAGGAAATCCCTCTCCATGGGAAAGCTGCTCCTCAAGATAACCTATCTCTTTAACATAACCTAAGGTAACACAACTCATAATAAGAAAAGTACTAGTTCCCTCCATTCACTGGATAAAAATCCCAAGAGTAACCCACTAGCCATCTAGCATAATTAAATATCTAGCTATGAGTGTCCCTTAATCTACCCATGTTTAATCATATCTAGTATAATAATAATATGAATACCAATGAAAAAAAATCTCTCCTAGCATGGAGTAATTACAAACAATGCACAAACAGAGTAAATAGTTTCCACTTTTCTTTCAAAGAAAACATTACTTTTCCCTAAATGCATGTAACTATAATTGATTGGTTTAAACAATCAAGATACAAATCTTTCAAAACTAATACAAATAAGGGTAGAATATCCTCATGCCTGTGGTAAGATCTCCAATTGACTGGTTGTAAACATGGAACTTCTAGAACAACAACTATCTTGATAGCAATTCTCCAACAACGTCTCAACACCCACTTCCTCACAAGTTGACAAATAATTGTCTCAAAATAATAATAAACTCTCTATAATACTCAAGGCTCTCACTCACTGTACTTGGCAGAATATTGTAGACATAAATGTAAATAAAATGAAAAGACTTGCTCAAGGAATAATGTGTCCCAAACAAGTGATCAAGCCCACTATTTATTTAGCAATTTTGTAACTACTCAAACTTAGTTTAGACATGAGTTTTGACAGAAAAAATATTGCATAGCAACACATCTATCTGAACTAAAAGGTGGAAAACATGTAAGCACATACTCAACTTAAACAACTATATATCAACTTTGTTAAATGACAACAATTAGAGACCAATTAAAATTTCCACATGATAGAATTTGGTTTGCATTTCATAATGGACATCTACAGGTATAAGGATTCAAAGGTGGCACCAAACACCCAAATTCACTTACTGAGTTGGCATGGTTTCCATCATATCTAAAATAGTCAACATCAGATATGCAACACCAAACTTGCATCGACTAATTCTTGGTATTAGTCGATTCAGATAACTAATTGGTTTGATAAAGTCGTTCACTAGCTATTCACAACCTTATTCTCATTTTATAGATGTTGATATCTGCTCAATGATATGGCGTTAGAGTTCACTATGTCAAATATAATTCTACACAAGGCATCGACTAAGTCATCTTGAAACTTCTCCAAATATCATATTTTTGAATACTCCAAGTAGCAAGTTATATTCACACATATCATGCTCTATATCTCTAGTCTTAAATGCGCCATATTACTTCATGCATCAACCAATCATTTATTTCAATAGTTTGACCTTTATTCATTTCATGAGTCACTATTATATCAGCTACAGTTGCACATTGATTTTGTGCCCTCACATAGTTCAATTTGAAAAGGTAAACATAATTATGGGTTGTGCCATGGCTCATATTCTACATATTTTCAAATATATATAGCACAAATTATATAAATACATATTTATATTACATAGATATATATATATACACACCTCTATATAAGCATTAATGTTTACGTGTATTTATATATATATATATATCTTTACTTTTACATCTATATGCAAGATAATATTTTTATACATAACATCGACTATATATATATATATAAATATATCCATACTCCTCTATACTCATGTATACATGTGTATACATGCATTTAGGTATATATCTTATATATAAATATATGTTCAATTGAACCATCAAGCACATACATATATATATTCCTACATACACATACACCTATGTACATATACATATTTAATATGTTTACACATATGTTTATCCTTTCTTATCATCATATGGTTATAAATAAATACATTTATATAAGTACTTATACATATATATATGCATACTGATAAATAGAATTAATGTTATCCCTCATATATATATGTATATATCCCAAGTCAATCAAGTATGTATACATTTTATATACAAATGAATACAATCAGGTAAACATTCACGTATAACAAAAATATATATTATATATACACACTCCTTTATTAAGCTTTTATGCTTATGTGTGTATTTTTATATATATATAGCAACATGATAGTCAAATGATTCATTCAATATCTGAATGATTATGACCACATGATTAAATTCACACTAGCATCATAATAAACATTTATATACATATATGCATATCTAAACATATGTCATCATACTCGTATGGACATCCCATGATATCCATCGTATTTGTATGCCAACATATGAATATATATATGCATATACGCATATATCCCAATACTCATTAACCACATAAACAAGCACAATAACATGAAGAAGGAATCACGAGCTTAAATAGATAAACATCATTCAAGCATGCATTCAAAAGTAGTCAAGACCCTTACTAATGTAGACACATTATGCTAAGGATGACTTACCACTTCCCAAATTAATGACCAGACTCAACCAATCTACAGTGGTGTGTGTAAGCTTGGATAGGTTATGTTACCGGTTACTCGACCAAGACCTTCTCCTAAGTGATACTTCCCCTCTACCTAAAGGAATTTGAACATATACCTGCAACCACTAACACATGCACATGGCAGTCACTTGTTCACAAAATATGCAGTATACATAATACATATCCAAAGTTAGAATATCAATTAAATATTCATTCAATCACCTAAATGTATTCCTTCATTTAAATGAGATAGCATTCATTCATAAAGCAGTGATAACAAAGTGCAAGCACAATCTATTCACCATCAGAATACAAATTGCATTCACATTTACCCTACATAGTAATAGTAAATAGTAATTACATATTTGGGGTGTAGCATACTTCCCCCCTTGTGAATCATCGTCGTCGATGATCTATATACAAATAAATTCAATAAATTTTTACTTACCATTCTCAAAATACATAAGATTTATAAAACATTCATCCTATGTAGCATCACTCCTTGTAACCTTTTCCTCTTGGAACTTTGCATTGAATGTGCTTGCTATCACATAGGGAAAACTTGTATGTCTCACTCATAATTTCAGAAAGAGCTTATCATTATTTTCTCATTCATAATTGATACTATTGAATGTGCTTTCTATCACGAAGTATGATCCTAGTCCACACAACCTTATCATTATTTTCTCATTCATAACTAAGACTACCTTCTCAAGAATTCTAAACAACTACCTTTACACAATATATTATTTTGGACCAAAATCCTATATATCAAGCTTACAACCATGTTGGTTAACTTGGTGATTTTTTCCACCACAACATTATGTCACTTCCACTGACATAGATAGGTTATATTGTCTTGCATTCTACCACTACCCCTCTAGAATCTTAAGAGATTTCACATGTCCTGTTAATGACGACATCTTGTTTTCATTTTCTGGCACACTTGACATTATCTTGTTATATACTCAACAACATCTTACTCCATCTCTTTCCAGGTTATAGTGGCTCCTCACCCAAAAAATAACTTTGTCACCCCAATTTCCTACCTCTGACATCAACTTTCTCATTCCATCCCTTAATTCTCCAAAATTTTGGGTACATAGGCTCTTTTACATCCCATATTAGTATATTCTTTGACTAAGTGAAAACCTATTTTGTGGTCTCATTCCACATTTAATATCCAAGTAATAATGGTTAGGATTTTTGCAGAGATAAAATCCATTTATCTTATGACATCCATACTATGGATTTCTTCTATCCTCAGATTATTTACAAATATGCAATCCATCTTTCAACTCAATTTTAACTTTTCCCAATAAGAATTGGTACTAATTTTGAGTCTTATTCCTCATTTTATCATGCTGGTTCCTAGAAGATATCAAATTTAATTTCATACTTAATTACCAAGCACAAATTTTCTCATTATCTCAAATGATTACTTAATCACATAAGTGAGTCTCAACCTCAGTATACCCTAATCTTTAGATTAATTCATCAACCAATGGCTAGTTTAATTATATAGGTTACTCTAACCCTATATTTTCCAATCAAGACCAAATGCACAACTCAACAAAATAAGCTATTCCCAACCTATAGGTAAAACTTAACCTAAGGTTTTTCTCTTTATTTGAATAACTTCTTGTCCCAATTAGGTTATTCTAAACCTAGGGTTTCATTCAAGTATGATCAATTAGTCATTCCATTAAAGATATTTTATGTGGTTCACATAACTTCTCATCATATCTTACATACCTTCATTATGGCTTAATAGCTAAACCTTATCATCCCCAAGGTTTTCTATCATAGTTAGATAATAATTCCAAGTTGCTTTACGACATTGACATATTTCACACTATACTCATAGTCTAACTATCTATGACTAGACCAATAATAACTACTTCATGTAAGGTAGTAGGATTAGTAAGACACTTTGTAATACCCATCCGTTTTGCCTTTTGGTTGAATAGTGTTTTGTCCTCTTATGTTGTATTTCCTATTTGTACCTTGAATATGGTACTTGACTTCTATTTGGTCGCTATCTATAAGCGACGTTAATGTAATCTTTGATGTGATGGTATTTTAATATGATGTTATCTTATGGCATGTTTTGGATTAAGATAAATGGATATTCGAATTAATGATGTTATGCTTTGGATTATAATAGTATGTTAGATTTGTTAGTTAGTACTACTATATTGGTGAAGAGGACGGTATCGCATCACTCGCTTGTGAGCACCCTACGATTCTGAGATTTCCTCTTCATGATGTGTATTTTATGCTATTCATATTATATGTTGTTGTTTACTTGATGTACAGGTTGACAGGTACAGGACATCGACTCCACCTAGTTTCATAGGTTGGAGCATGTTCAATGCCCAATGGTATTCGATTGGGAGATAGTAGCTAGGTTTTTCGTGCCAAGTCGTCACCGTAGTCCTTGTATGTCGTTAGTTGTTTGTCGGGTTGTGTTGTTTGGATTCTCGTTCCCTCTCTTCGTTATTTAATTTCAAGTTAGAAAAGGGTAATTGAATGTCTTAATGTATTTAAGTTGTGGTTTAATTTTTTCTGAGATTATGTTGAAATGTAATTGATTTTATTATTAATTTAATTTAATTAATAAATAATTTAATCGTTGATTAAATCTATTTATTAATTAATTAAATTTATGATGTTGAAAGAATTTAATTTATTTATGTTGAAGTTATTGTTATTTTGTTGAATCTGAAAATAAAGAAAATGCATGAAAATCAATTTGAGAAATTTGGAATTCAAAATTAGAAAAATGAATTTTAAAAGTCAATTTGGAATTTGAAAATCTGAAAATTGAAAGAAATTAGATATTTTCTATTTTTCTATTCTGAAGAAGTTATGAGGTTGGTTGAAGGTTTTTTTTTAGGGTTTTATCCTTATGGTTGAATTTTGCTTCACAATTTTGAGAGGTTCATGGAGTTTTAGAGAAGGATTGAATTTGGAAAGAAAAATAAATTTTTTTCAAATTTGTGGGTGTTGGATCTAAGTGGTGAAAATTTTTGGAAGCTGAGGAGGGAATCAAGTAAGGAGCTCGACACCATCTGGACCTCCTCAAACTCAAGAAATCAGGTTCATGTCTTAGAAATTAGATGCTTTTGTGATTTTAAATTGTATATGTTTGTTTGTTGAAAAATGCAAAAAGAAACCTGATCTATGTTGAAAACCTCATGTTGTATTGTATTGTCAAATCAAACCTTTGTTTTCTCTATATGGATTTTTCTCAAGAAAAGAAATTGAAATGTGTTCTTGGTTGGAAATAAATGATTTGAATATTATTTTCTCAATTAATCATGCAAATTTCTGTTGTGGATTTTAAATATATATATATATATATGTATACTGATAAATATACATATATATATATATAATTTATATATTCTTATATTAAAAGGTTTTTCTATGGGAAGTATTTTTTTTAATGCCCATGAAGGGTGCGGAATTCGAAAAATCTGTAGGGAAAATATTTATAAAAAAAAATATTAAAAATTGTTGTTTTTCTTTTGGGGTTAGGGTAGTTGGGGCTCGACCCACAACTGCCCCCATGGGAGGCGCTGTGGGGAGCCGCACTAGCCGTGCTCGCCCCCATTTTCCCTATGATGGTTGTGCATAGCCGTCACCTCCTCGCGGGGTCGGCGTTGTCGCCGCCTGGTTTGGCCACAGCTTCGCCCGCACTTGGTGAAAGCGCTTCCTTTGCTCCACCCGCGCCCTGCCCAGCAACCATCTTCGCCATCTGCACCTCCTGCGACCGCCCCACCATAACCCTCGCCCTTGGAAATCGCCGCCCTGTGTAGACCTGCGACCATGGGGAAGGAAGCACGGCCAATCCTAATCCATGAGCACGTGTTTCGAGACACGCCATGCTTGAAAAGAATTGGGTGTTGACCCTTTATTATAAATTAAAAATATATTTAATAATTTTTATATTATAATCTTATGATATTAAAATATATTTAATATATTGATATTATATTTTTATAATATTAATTATATTTAATATATTGATATTATAATTTATAATATTAAATATTAATATGTATCTAGGTCATTAGAAATTTAATAATATAATAATGGATATTATGTTATATAGTTTTTAAAATGTTAATGTTTATACCTTTTTAGTTGTGACATAAATTTAATATGTTTGGGAAATATTGATTTTCTTATGGCATGATTTAAGTTAAATTGAGAAAATGGAGAAATATGATGTCTCAAATTAAATTATTGTTTTATTTTTAAACATTTGTTTTTAGGGAAAATAGATTTGATTTAAAATAATACGTTTTCAAGTCGAGTTAAACATTTGTTTTAAAATGGCTATATTGAAGTGATGAAACAACATTTATTTTAAATCAATCTATTTTGATTTATGGGAATAAATGGTTGTTTTATTATTATTATTTAAATACCAGTAAGGTAGTAAGGATTGAGTTTGTAATTTCTCCCTTGTCTAGAAAATACGTATTTTAATTTAGTATATTTAATGCAATAAATTATTGAATGATTATGAGGAATGGATTTAGAATATCCAAACGTAGTTTATTTCATGTGCCTTCAGTGAATATTCCCTTCATGCTCTTGTTTGAGAAATGGATTAAAGGGTGTTTTATTCGTAAGTCTTCCAGATTGGATTTTCAGTTCTATGGGTTGCCGTTTTGTGTTTGTCAACCTGTTGTGAATTCTCTTGGGTGGTGCATGAGGTTATGTATATTTTTGTACCCGATTTTCGTGAATGGGGATGTTTGTACCTCCTTGGTTGAGGAGCAGATTATGGGATTCGTGTCTCCTTGTAAGGAGTGACCTTGTTATGTGGTTTGTTGTCTCCAATGTTGGAGTGAGGAGTTTCTTTTTAGGTTTCCTCCTAGAGTTGGAGTGGTTGTATTACCTTGGTTGTTGCACTTTGTTACCTTGTTACCTCCAAGTGTTTTGGAGAGGGTTGAACTTATGTTGCCTCCTAGAAAAGGAGAGGTCGTGGTATCTTGTTTATTGCACCTTTTTACCCTTGGTGTTTGGATGTTATGTGTGTGTTGTCAAGTAGAAGAGTGGCTTCCGTAGGGGCCAGAGCTTGGAAGAGGTAGGATTGGGTAACCTTCGGAAGTGGTTTAATCAAGTGATAATTAAATGCAACACTTAGAAGATTAGGACTAAATTTTCACTAATCAAGATAAGTATGCCTCACTCATAGGTGCAAGGGCTTGTTTAGACTTGGGATGAGTGAGAAGGACATGGGATGGCAAGGTCATCTATCTTGTCTGTACGAAAGGTATTTGGCTTCACATTAGTAAGTGTGAGGGTCGGGGATCGGTTTGAATCACCATCCTTACGATCCGCATTGGGTAACTCATGACGAGCTGTGCGATGATACTTTGTCTAGGACAACAATTGGTTTTTGATTTTGCATTAGTAAGTATGAGGTCAGATGATTGGTTTGGGCCACCATCCTGATGATCCACTGGGTAACTCATGATGTGCTATGTGATGGCACTTTGTGTGACCATAGTTGGTACTTGTTTATTGTGGTATGGTTTTTGTAACATACCTGATCTAACCTTGGATGGTGTTTGGCTCTGTGTGTATGGTTCTCATAACATACTTGATCTTCTTTATTTATGGAAGCAATGTGACAATGTAGAGTTGTACTTGTGTTGTACTGCTGTTTGGTTGTGTCAGATGGTTCAATTTGGTTTATCTTGTGTCTAGAGGTGTTGGTTTTGGCTAGGATTCCTTGTTACTATCTCCTAGCATGAGGGGTGGGCCTTTGGGTTCCACTTGGTTGGGTGGCATGCACCTAAATCCATTGGGTTCTTTCTTCTTGTTCATGTGGATGAGACTTCTAGTTGGAGAGATCATGGGTTTCTGTATCAATTCTTGTTGTATTTCATTTTAGTTGATCTTGTATTATTTTTACCCCTCAGTTGTTATCGAGGTGGAAGTTGTAATTGTAATTTTATTTATTGGACTTACATCATTTGGGGAATGAGAGTTGTAATCTTATTGTTTACTTTTGATTAATGAAATGGAAAGTTATCTTTATGCTTTGATGTAATTCATCTTATTGGA